>CAIGRP010001525.1:0-26208 GCA_903798385.1 Fraxinus cuspidata
TGAGTGTGACCCGAATTCTTTTGTTGAAGTAATTGAAGAATTCTAATTGAAGTGCACATCATGAAGAATTCAAGTTTGGAATGCTACTGGAGTTCTATGTCAAGTTGAAGTTCTATTTTGGAAGCCCATTGAGAGTTGGAAATTGGTATTGGACGCCCCATATATATTCCCTATAAATATTAGGCTCTTCTATACAATTGTATGGTATGAAAATAGTGTGAGAAAAGAGATTACTCAAATTTTAGGATCAATTGTATATTTCTCTATTATTATTAATGTAATAAAATTTCATAATTCATCTACCATATTTTCTTGTCTTCTTTTATTCTTTTACTTGTGATCATATACTTCATATTTTGCCATATAACTTCAACATTTTAATTCAGTGGTTAGTTCATATCAAGTGATATCGAGCGATACGTGATCCTTGAATTCTCAACAATTAGTATCAGAGAGTTTGAGCATAATTAACACAATAACATCTTTAACCGACAAATAAAAAAAGAATAGAACACATAAATAGTTATAGCCCAACAAGTATGATTCAGTAATTGGGATTACTTTATATTTTTATATTATTGTTTGTATGAAAAAATTGAATTTGTACGGATTCTCATCAATCCTTAAAAGCTGTATGGATGACTGGATTTATTGTTCCCGTTTTCACGCTAAAAAGTTTTCACAGCTTTAGCGCCAAAATTATGTTGGTTTGCCAGGAATTTAACACCCTAGTTGATAGATAAAGTTGTGACAAAAAATAATTGGATGACAGTGTTGACTATTTTTAAAATAATTCAATAAAATTCTACCACATGACATTTATGTTATTTTACATATCATCCAAAATGTTAGTGTAGCATGATTTTTAAAGCCATCATGTATTCATAATAGACAATAGCCAGACATACTTTCCAATTTTCAATTATGAAATAATGCTTGCTCTCGACAACATCATTTTGTCCACGGTATCAAAATATGAACACCAATTTTTTTTAAAATTTTTAGAAGTAGTGATAAATAAAATTATTTTAATTAAATTCTGTTGACCTCAATTTTTCTGTGAAACAGTGGTCGGCATAATCCCAGTCATCTCCCCTCTACATAAGCGTCATTTGCGCACTAGAACACACTTTTAGGAGGCAAAAACAACAGGGCGAGAAAAAGGTCCGACGACTATTTGCACTCTAACGATCAAGTTTAACGGACGGAAGAAAGAGAATAAGGTTAAAAAACATTCATTACCTTTGGCGTAAAATGGGCTTATCTCTATAAATGGAGGAAAGTAGGCCGAGACGAATTGTTGAATCGGGCCGAAGTAAAAGAACGTGTTACTTGAATAGGCCAAATTCAATTGACATAATCAATTGTCGAGTTGGCATATGTAGGACTCTCTCCATCATGTGCATGCTACGTAATTTATAGATATAACAAATTTATCTCTATATTTTGTCACACCAAATTTTTTTTTTTTTATCTATCAAACTGGTTTTCTTTCGACTCTAAACTTGACAAACAAATCCAGAAATGAAAATTTTATTTACAGAAGATGAAGCTGTAAATGTAGAATCATCCGTAAAGAGTGTATAGAAATGGAAGTGTTGATATAAAGTCAAATGCACTTAATTTGTGTGTCAAACTAAGTGAGTCGATTCGGATAGCCCTTTCAACAACCAGGGTTTACTGAAGCCGATTGCGGGTGTTGATTGTTGAACACAGTTTAAAGATGTAATTTGAGTTAGGCCTAAACCAACTTTAAAATTGAGAAAATTATCTAAAATTATGTTTTTTAAATTTTGATTTCATTAATCACTAATCTGGCATTACTTTTTTTTTTCTTTAAAGAATTATGTAGTCACATTAACATATATGCTTATATCACAATTAGATTATGTTGTAGTAAGACATGATGCTAAGTAATAATCACACAATTAATAATTCACAATGATTTATCAGAACAAATCACAATCACGTACCACTTAATTTTGAAAATTCTCCTTTAAAATTGAGGATTAGATTGGTCGTAAACTAGGGATGTCAATCCGACTCGTCGACTTGGACGGCCCATGAAACGTTCGAGCCGATTGGCTTGCGACTTGGGCTGAGCCTCAATTTCCGACGGCCTAAGTTGGCCTGTGTGACTGGCCGGCCCAAGCAACAAGCTAAAATGGATCGCGTCACATGCCTGATCATTACGCAGTAGCAGCAGCTGCTATTGCGCTCCCTGAGGTAGCTAGCTGCTGCTTGCCTGAGCATCAGGCTGCAGCAACAACTATTCATGCAGCTGCCAGTTGCTTGCTTCAGGCACATAGCACAGCAGCTGAGGTAGCTAGCTGCTGCTTGCCTGAGCATCAGGCTGCAGCAACAACTATTCATGCAGCTGTTAGCTGCTTGCTTCAAGCACATAGCACAGCAGCTGCATGAAAAAAAATCAAGCCGACTTGACTTGACTCGTCTCGATAAGATGAGCTTAAAGCTCGAGTTAAGCCTTGATTTTTCGGCCGAGCTTTGGCTTGGCCCAAAAAAGTCCAAGCTATTTTTTGTTCGGGCACACACTTACCCGCCAATATTGCATGTTGGGTTGCTTTTTCTCATTTTTTGGAGATAGTGAGAAAAATATAGAGTAGAAATAAGTGTATAGAGTCAAAAGAAATTCACGATTTTTTAAAGAATATTTAGCTCAGAAATTGATTAGGAACTCAACAACCTTTTAAAATACTTTTAGTTTTAATTTTTTTTTAGTAATAGGACCAAGTCGGTATGCTAGACAATTAAATTCAAGACAATCCGTTCTTTACGATAGACCACCCTATGAACCAACCCAAATTGAGACCAGGATTGATTACAATCCGATTTTGACGAGGTAGGTTCACAATAAGCCGCTTGACCCATTTTGATATTACTAAGTGAGGAATCACAATCTATTTTATCAAGATCTAACTCATTCAAAAAGAAACTCTTTTAATTAGAGATTTTCCTTTAAATGTCTAATTTCTACTATAATAATTAGATTAATAAGTAGTGATGTCAAAAGGATATTAAATATATGTTAGAAATTGGTTAGAAGATTTAAAATTCGGTCAAGTGTCAAAATAAAAAACTTGGAAAAGTGATTTTCGTGTCGACTTCGACCAAGTATTCGGACTTGATCAGATGGTCAAATTACAAATGTAAATTGACCAACTTGTTCTACTGGTATATTTGGAATCTCAAAATCAATTTTGGATGAATGGGAAATTGCGGTCCAAAGTTGGGAAGAAAATAGAGAAAATTGCCGAATATTTGCCTAAGCGACAGGTTAGCGACAGTGAATGGTGCGACTTTTGGCAAGAGTTGTTGAGCTTGGGGCGCGAAAATTCATTAACAACCCCTCATCCTTTATATATAGGACCTCCTGGATGTCCATTATGCTTCCCACATCATATTTGCAAATCACTTCCAAATTCATGCAAAATTGTTTTCTTCTTTGTAGAGAGAAATTATATCGAAAGTTCTCCGTAATTTGTGGTTTGAAGTGCTTCTACCACAAGTTGAATTTGTTGTATCTTGGGAGACAAGTATTGTGAACCGTGAGCATCGTTGCGGGGTAATTTTGTCTTAAGGAAAGAGTGAAAATCACTTGTCTTGGATTGCTCTTCTTCTTCTTCTTTATTTCTTGGCTACCCTTTGTTTTCATTTGTAGTTTTCATACTACATTTTTCATCACCTTGTTATATTGTTTCGTCACACTCCTATAGATTAAACTTTGTTTTTTGATTGTTCAATAGACAATAACCCTTTCACCTGTACTTATATTTAGCCGGCGGTGCCAACAATTTTAAGACAAAATTCTTGTGTCTGTGGTTGTTTTTAATCTTTTCTCTTCATATTTTGGAATATACATTCGTTTAATATTCACTTCTTTTAATTTATTTGCGTTGAACTTCTATTTGTGTAACAGAAATGGCCACCATTGAGGCTACTTCGAGTCAAAATGGTTCAAACATTGTGGTTCCGCCATTGGCTATACCAATTCAAAATACTGTAATCCCGCATGGGAAAAAGGGGAAAAATTTTGGAGGCGCGGATTTCAAGATATGGTAACATTTCAACAACAAGATAGAATGGTGACTAAACTTGACAAAGTTTCTGAAGGAGACTGCGCAAACGGGATAAGAAGAAGACAATAATCGATTCTCGATTATTGCTTTGAATGCATGGAAGCACTGAACGTTATATACAAAAACCATATCCTGAACGGATTGGACAATACACTGTATGGAATGTATAGTTCGAAGAACTCGGCCAATGAACTATGGGATTCTTTGGAGAAGAAATACAAGACCGAGAATGCATTGAAAAGTTCATAGTAGGCAATTTTTTGGTTTACAAGATGGTGGATTCCAAAACGGTGATTAGTCAAGTGCAAGAACTTCAAGTTTTGTTACATGACATCCATACCGAGAATATCCTGAACGGATTGGACAATACACTGTATGGAATGTATAGTTCGAAGAACTCGGCCAATGAACTATGGGATTCTTTGGAGAAGAAATACAAGACCGAGAATGCATTGAAAAGTTCATAGTAGGCAATTTTTTGGATTACAAGATGGTGGATTCCAAAACGGTGATTAGTCAAGTGCAAGAACTTCAAGTTTTGTTACATGACATCCATACCGAGATGATGGAATTGAGCGAATCTTTTCAAGTTACTGCCATCATTGAAAAGCTCCCTCTTATGTGGAGAGCTTTCAAAAACTACCTCAAGCATAAACGCAAGGAAATGAACTTGAAAGAATTGATTATCCGCTTAAGGATCGAATAAGATAATAGGAAAATTGACAGAAGGTCTATTGTCCAACTTGGAGCAAACTTTGTTGAAACTAACTCAAAAGCTGTCAACAAGAATCGAAAGTTCTCCGGTGGGGCACCACGAAGAGACAACTCCAAAAAAGCCAAAACGTTTAAAGGGAACTGTTACAACTGTGAAAAGGCTGGACATCGCTCAAACGAATGTCAAAAACCAAAAAAAAAAAAAGAATGCACATGCAACATGGTTGAAAGAGATACCATTTCTGAAGGGATGCAAGAGATGAATTTATCTGTAGTTGTTTCCGAGTGTAACCTTGTTGGAAACTCAAGGGAATGGTGGGTTGATATTGGTGCTACCCGTCATGTGTGTGCAGATAAGGCGATATTCTCTAATTATCAAAAATTGGATGGAGAACAACCCATCATGGGGAACTTTGCAAATTTCAAAGTTGAGGGACAAATGAATGTCAATTTAAAAAATAACCTATGACAAAGAACTCATCCTCAACAACGTCCTACATGTACCGGACATAAGGAAGAATCTAGTGTCTGGGTCTCTACTTAGTAAAAATGGTTTTAAACTTGTATATGAATCCGATAAATTTGTACTCACTACGAAAGGGATACATGTGTGATGGAATGTTCAAAATGAACGTTCTTACTATTGTACCAAGACAAAGCATTATGAATAAAACCTTAAATTCCGTTTATATATTTGAGTTGTCTTGTTTGTGGCATAGTTGATTAATGTGATAGAATGTTCAAAATAAACGTTCTTACAATTGTACCAAAACAAAGTACTATGAATAAAACTTTGAATTCTACTCATACGCTTGAGTTGTCTTGTTTGTGGCATAGTTGATTATGACATGAATTATAAATTTTTGCGCAAATTTATGAATCAAAGTTTAATTTTGGCGCTTAATATCGATCCTAATCATAAATGCAAAGTGTGTGTTGAAGCAAAATTGGCTAAAACACCGTTCTACTTATTTCAAAGGAACACTACACCTTTAGAACTAATACATATCAACATTTGTGATTTGAAATATGTACAAAATGAAGGTGGTAAGAAATACTTCGTTACTTCTATTGATGATTGTACAAAGACAAGGCGTTCAATGACTTTAAGCATTATAAAGCGAAAGTTGAAACTCAACTTGGTAAATGAATAAAGAATATTCGTAGTGATAGATGAGGTGAATACGGGGCACCGTTTGAAGAATTTTATTCTGAATATGGAATTATTCATCAAATAACAACACCATACTTTCCTCAATTTAATGGTATTACTGAATGCAAAAATTGAACTCTTAAGGAAATGATGAACACTGTGTTGTTGAGTTCAGGGTTGCCTCATAACTTGTGGGGGAAAGATATTTTTACGGTAAATAGTATTCTTAATAGGGTACTCCTTAAGAAAATGGAAGAGACTCCATGTGAATTATGGAAATGTCATCATCCTTCCTACCAACACTTGAAAATGTGGATGTGTTTAGCTAAGGTTGAAATTCCTAAGCCTAAGCAAGTGAAAATTGGTCTCAAAATAATTGATTGCATATTTATTGGATGTGCCAATAATAGTAGTGCATATCGATTTCTTGTACACAAATCTAAAATTCAAGATATACATGAGGGAACCATAATTGAATAGAGAAATACATCATTTTTTGAGAATATTTTTCCAGGTAAAATATGAAAAAATGTAAGTTCAAATAAAAGAACTTATGATACTACAAATGGTATTTCAAATGAGGAAAAACCAAGACGTAGTAAAAGGGCAAGAATATCAACTTAGTTTGGCCCAGATTTTCTAACCATATAGGCAGAAAATGATTCAAAGACTTTCGATGAAGCCATGGCTACACCGAAAGCATCACATTGAAAAGAAGCTATCAATAGTAAGATAGATTCAATAATGCAAAACCATAAGTGGGAGTTGGTTGATTTACCTCTCCGAAATAAGCATTTAGGGTGAAAATAGATTTTTAAGAAAAAACTTAAACGTGATGGATTCATTCATAAATATAAGGCTACATTAGTTGCCAAAAGGATATAGGCAAAAAGAAGTACTTGACCTCTTTGATACCTAGTTACTCGTGACTAGAATCACTTTGATAATGTTGTTAATTGCGGTTGCAGCAATACACAACCTTGAGATTCATCAAATAGATGTGAAAATGATATTCTTGAATGGTGAGTTATAAGAGGAGACATACATGGAACAACCCAAAGGGTTTGTCTCTCCTAATCACAAATACAAAGTTTGTAAACTTGTTAAGTCCTTATATGGATTGAAACAAGCTCATAAACAATGGCACCAAAAGTTTGACAAAATGATCTTGTCAAAGTCAAACACGATGTTGTCAAACGGATTTTAGATAAATGAGTGTGATAAGTGTGAATCATTAAACATATACCAAATACCTATGTGATTCTGTGTCTATATGTAGACGACATGTTGATAATGGTAAATAGTCACGAACTAATGATAAATACCAAGAGAATGCTAACGAAGTATTTTGATATGAAAGATATGGGTGTTGCTAATGTAATACTAGGGATTGAGATCTCTAGAACACCGAAAGAATCACACTTTCCCAATTTCATTACATTGAGAGTGTACTGAAAAAGTATAATATACTTGAGGAAAGTCCTGCGAAAACCCCTAATAACCCAAATTTACACTTAGTAAAAAATATGGGTGAATGTGTGTCACAACTAAAGTATTCACATGTTATAGGCGGTATAATGTGTATTACGAACTCCACTCGACCAGATATAGCATATGTTGTGAATAAACTTAGTAGATTTACAAGTAATCTAAGCCGTGATAATTTGAAGGCTTTAACAAGGGTTCTTAGGTACTTAAAATATACTTTAACCTATGGATTACATTTGGATATAGCTGGATAAGAAGTATTTACCATTGGTGGAGCGCTGTATCATAGAAATCTACAAAGAAAATATTTATAGTTCAATCAACAATGGAATCAGAGTTCATTACTTTGGATGTAGCTGGATAAGAAGCATAATGGCTTCATAATTTTTTGGAAGATATTCCATGTTGGCTCAAGCCAGTACCTGCAATAAGTATATACTAGGCTTGAAGCATCATGTATAATGGTAAGTCTAGATATATACGTCGCAGACATAATACCATGACGCAAATAATCTCTAATTGCATAATCTCCATAGATTATGTGAAATCAAAGGAGAACATTGGGGTTCTACATACAAAAGGTTTGCTCAATTACGTTGCCTATCAAAATGAACGGGATTTAAGCCTACTACGTAAGGACCTTTATAGTGGTAACCCTACCTTGTTGACTGGAGATCCCAATTTCTTGATTCAAATGGACAACTAAGTTATGAGGATTCAATGAAACACTTAGGAAATTATTTCCCAACTCATTCCTATGATATTAAAGTACTTTCTGCAGAATGATTAAAGGTTAAGATACTCTTTTAATGATTTCTATATCTTGATTAAGTCAAGTGGAGTATGACAGAATACTCTTAATAGGAGGTCACCTATGTAAGTGTGAAGTGGGGCCGCTTCAATGAGAATTGCTATAGGCTCCAATTCTCTAAACAACAATTCTCTAAACATTTATGAAACACAAAGGTGGTTTAAGACCAAAATGAACCAAGTCATGGAAACTATAAACGGATTAGGGAAAATCTGTGTGAATATTGTTGTCTTGGCTTATACTAATAACTGAATGGTTCAAGACATCACGTTCACTAATTAGACAAGTAAGTCCGATAGTATTTCACTGAGGGAGATTCAAAGCCAAAAGCTACCTTACCTGATGCAGTGTTTTCCGCTCTCTCTCTCTCTCTCTACAATGCATCATAATTTTGCATTGCATATACATGTTCGAATTTCCATTCATGTGGAGGACTGTTGGAAATTGGTTTAGAAGATTGAAAATTGGTTAAGTGTCAAAACCAAAAATTTAGAAAAGTACTTTCGTGTCAACTTCGGCCAAATATTCAAATTTAATCCGATGGTCAAATTACAAATATAAATAGACCGATTTGTTCACTCTTCGAGTAGATCGTCGTGGTATATTTGGAATCTTATAACCAATTATGGATGAATGAAAAATTACGGTTCAAAGCTAGAAATAAAATTGAGGAAACTGTCGGATACTTGCCTAAGTGTGTCACTAGAGCGACAGTCGCTCACCTGACGCTGGACGTTGCTCTAGTGACAAGCTAGCAACGAAGTCACTATTTTTATCGCTCGAGCGAGGCAATGGAAACATGCTAGTGATAGTGAATGGTGCGACCTTTGGCAAGAGTTGTTGAGTTTAGGGCGCGACACTTCATTCGCAATCCCTCATTCTCTATATATAGGACCCATTGGACGTCTATTAGGCATCTCATACCATATTTGCATTGATCATCGCGTAAAAACCTTTGCAAATCACTTCTAAATTCATTCAAAACTGTTTTCTTCTTTATAGAGAGAAATTCTGTCAAAAGTTCACCGTAACTTGTGGTTTGAAGTGCTTCTACCACAAGTTGAATCCATTCTATCTTGGGGGACAAGTGCCGTAAATCGTGAGCACAGTTGCGGGGCAATTTTATTTTAAGGAAAGAGTGCAAATCACTTGCCTCGGATTGTTCTTCTTCTTCTTCTTTTTCTTTATTTCTTGGCTACCATTTGTTTTTATTTGTAGTTTTCATACTACATTTTCAATCACTTTGTTATATTGTTTAATCACGCTTTTGCGGATTAAACTTTTCTTTTTGTTTGTTCAATATACAACAATCCTTTCACCCGCACTTATATTTAACCCGCGTTGCCAACAATATCAAAGTAATTTAGATAAACAAGATTTTAAATATAAAAATATTTATGTCTGCTCGATCAAAAAATTCTTGCATTTTTTTTTTTTTTAGAAAAATATGTTTTACTATAATAATTAGATTACCTTTATAGAGATAAGCAATGGTTTCAAAAGATTGGACCTATGGCTCTTGAAGGATTTGTACATAGTAAAAGAACAAATGGTTGCATGTTATTTCGACACATTTTGACACTCTTAAAGACAAGTCAAGCTATTAAAGTTTCATATAGATGCTGTGTGTCATAGGCCGACTCCACGAGTCTAGTAACTAAACTATTTTTTGCATGTGCAGCTCTTTTAGCTACTGCTCACAATGACTGTATATTTTACCCACACTACTGGTATGACAAATTGAACCATTCCATGTCTTGCACTTGGTGTAAGCGCACTTATCTGGTTCGACTGGCTAGATTGACCTCCACTATTATACAAATCATAAGATCCATCATCCATTCAAAAGCATATTGGATGGAAATTAACACTTGCCCCGTCACAAGCATTGAGGTCACTCCCATGCAACACAACAAAATACTTGCGCTCACACTTCTTTACGGGAACTTGAGTAAGGCTATTCGTTAGTCCATGTCTCACTCATAGCCGGGGCGGACGCAAACATTTTGAATTAGGGGACACAATTAAATCATGTACAAATGGAATAATTTGTTCTTGATTTTTGAATGACTTTTACTTGACTTGAGAAAATGCAGATTTACATGTAAGAAATGTGCATTTTGTACATAAGGATGCATGGATGTTGTCGCCATGGTAGGATGAGAACACGCGGATGATTAGTTAACAACTCACCAAGCACGTACCCTCTATAATATACTTGACAACTTTTATCCAAGTAAATGATGCTTTGTTTCTTCCGTAGTGAAACAATATCAACCTTGCAAAGTAGCACCCTTAACAAACTCTCAAAGTATGAGTTATTGCCCTAGTAATATTATGTCAATGCCATTGCAATAAGTTTCTCCTATAGTTCACTTCGTTCCCTAACCAAATAGATTTGGACACACTCCAATTTTGGTGGAAAGCTTCTTTAACTTATTAGGCAAGCTTTCCATAAAATTGATTTTCAAACTTTGTAGCTATGACTCTTTGCACAATGCATGAACATGCTACATATTTGGATCTCTTTAATTGAATTGCACCCGACCACTTCAATGATGATGGACATTAGTGCCAAACTAACATTTAGTATGTGACAATATGACACATGCATGCATTAAAGAAAAACTGAAATTGTTGACATCGATTTCTACAAGAGTGATGTGACCAACATATCTTAACTCCACTAACGTCCTCCACATACTTAGACAAATCATTAATAGCATGTGGCATTCTCCCGTAGTGAGGAAGGCAGTCGCATGCATTCCAGTGGTCAAATCAGTCAACTTGTATAGTATGTTCGGGTATAGGACGTGCTAAAAACATAACCAACAATAGTGTTCGGGCACTGTAGGTTTATGAAAGAACAAATATGCGAGAGCAATCTTACTTTGAATGTGTAAAATTGTGCTACTTTCAAAGGACACTAAATGTGAGCTTTTATAGTAGTAGAAAAAAGAATTGGCACTGATGGATAAAAAGATGTGTGACTTCATCTTGATGGTCGATGTACCTTCTCTAGGCGTCACTCTATCAATCATAATTAATTCTTGTACAAAAGATATCTTGAAAGAGGTGGAGTGAAAATTATTTTCTTTCAACAGAGAGCCCAATTGTCTCGGACTTTTGCAGTAGATTATGGCACCTTGCCTAGATCATGAAGGATCGATCTCTATGTGACATCTTGATGGAGATGATGCATTATTTCGGCTACCTTATATATGACCTTAGCTCGATCAGGTAGGACAGTGAAATAAAGTGTTAGACTAATTGAGCTTGCTAGTTGGTTGCAGTGTGTCCATAATTTAAAATCTCATTAGAAGAGACGTAATAGAAATTATCGATACGAGCTCTCTGCAATTTGCATGGTATCCTTAGGCTCAAAAGAAAGGCTTTAGAACTCAAGAGCCATTCAAAGGGCCATAAAGTTGGAACAAAAATTTTACATTTTCTTCTTCTTTCCAAATATTTTTGAATAAAAAATCAAAAAACAAAAATCTGTTTAAGCCCAAGTATGTTTCGAACCCCCAAACAATATTTTTCGCACGTACAAAAGTTCCATTGCAATTTTATTTTTCTAAAAAAGGCAAAAAAAAAAAAGAAAAAAAAAAAAAAACACCGACCGCGAGCCCGGATCTTTCGCGTTCTAGTTTCAGACAATTTTTCTTCTGCGCAGAAGCCAAAAGTCACTGTTCTCCCCTCATTTTACTCTTTTTTATTACTTCAATTTACACCTTTCTCTCGTTTTCTTCTCAATTGAAATCCATCTCTCTCTCTCTCTAAAACCAGGAAAAGTTAAGAAAACTAATATCGGTGCAGTGTCCCCTCTAGTTTTACGCCGAATGGCAGAGGAAACCGCCTCTTACTCCCATTATATGCCTCCACCTGTTCCCTCTATTAATCTTTCTTTTCCTCGCTATATGTACTTCCTTTCTCTACTGTGTCTTACATTTTCTCTCCAAACTTCCTTTTTAATATCAACACCAAGTCTCTTCTAGCTTTTATTATTTGCGTCTACTGCTAGCTGTTCTTGAGTAATTTTCCTCCTGCTTCTACTTTGCATGTGCTTCTCTTCTATTTTTTCCATCATAAAACTTCAATTTACGTTTACCCTTTTTTTTGAAGCCTAAACCGATATGGAATCACATTCATCAATTAGTGGATTCTTGATCACGAGGTAAAAAAGAATTAGGGTTTGATTTTGCGGTTCTAGTTTTATGGAGAAAAAAATTATTGTTGATTGATTTATTTTTGTGTGGTTTTTTAGGGGTATCTCTGATAAAGATTTTTGAAGAAATCTGAGATATAAATCCAGTGTTTGAAGAAGAAAGAAAAAAAAATGGCACCAGAAAACAATTGGCTTTCATTTTCGCTGTCTTCATTGGAAATGCTCAACTCTTGCTCGCAGGCTTCTTTGGAACTTGCACCATTTGAAACCTCTTCCGCCGCCGGCTCTCACCACCTCTTCTCTTTCGCCGATAACTTCTATACCAATGGTAATTGAATATACACCCATACATACAACTCTTTATCTCTCTGTATTATCCAATATTTGAAAATCGTATTAAAATCTTGACTAAAACTCCACTTTTTCTGTTTGGTGACCGAGTTTGAAAAGGTGGGAAAAGGGCAAAAATTCCAAACTTGTTTCTGGCATTTCCGTTGCTACAATTTTTTCTTCAAAATCGTATATTTACTCATCCCAGTTCATTTTTTACTGGACTCAACTATTATTCAATTAATTTTTGGCATAGTGCATTCAATGCTAAGCTTCTCTTATTTATTTCATTGGTAGTCCAGTCATTTAACCTTCATCATGGTGACCCTTGTTTTTTTGGTTTAGGGTGGTATGACCAGAAACCTCAAGCCATATACTCAGAAACTGAAAACCATCAAGCGAAAGAAAACAATTCCTTCAATTTCACCAGCTACATGGACCCATATGTGTACCAAAACATGCAGCCAGCGCCTAAACTTGAGGATTTTTTGGGCAGCGACTTGACGGAGACTCAAGATTCGTCCCTGACTAACATCTACGACCACCACCAGACAGGTGGCGGCGATGCTTACTTCCGTAATAATGAGCAGCAAGATCTCAAGACTATTACTGGGTTTCAAGCCTTTTCTACGAACTCGGGCTCGGAGGTTGATGACCCGGCTTTCGCGGTTCATACTCAGTCTCCAGTTGAGTCAGGGAGCGAGTTGGTGGCTTACTCTCAGTGCCCCATTACTGCTGCTGCTACTACTTATACCAATTCCTTATCCCTGTGTGTTAATAACAATGCACAATGCTCTGATAATAATGATAAAGCCATTGTTTATGTTGACTCGGAGAGGAATTGCAAGAGAGTTACTGATACTTTTGGTCAGAGAACTTCCATTTACAGAGGCGTCACAAGGTATCATTTATATATATATATATATATATTGAAGAAATATGTTTTACTGATCATTATTTTTCGACTGATACAGACATAGATGGACAGGAAGATATGAAGCGCATCTATGGGATAACAGCTGTAGAAGAGAGGGCCAAGCAAGAAAAGGGCGTCAAGGTACAAATTCTAAATTTTCTAAATTCTGACGAGCTCTCAGGTGGCAAAGGACAGAGCTTTTTTTTGGCTTCAATCAGACTTTTATGATGATTGATGGATTGATTGTACTTTATATTTCCTGCTAAAATTTCGTTCAATCCTGATCAAATGGGCCGCCATTTTGCTCAAGTTTAGGTGTTGGGGGTGGGCATAGGTGGAGTAGTGGCAGGGGTGTTAATTTTGATTATTCTTTGGGGTTTTATCCCCTGGTTCATAAACTTGTCCAGTTGTCCTCAAGTTAATTTCTTGGGGGATATATTATATACCTGAGCTAGTCTGAATGCTAGGGCCTGAAAATTCTGAATTTGTGATCAGTGCTTTTTGGCCTTTTTCTTTCTTTACTGCACATAGGACTTAATGGGTTTGACCAAGCCATCACTTTCTCACCTTATTTTGTGGGTTCACACCCTTTCTTATTTTTATAATAATTGCATTGCACGTTCAACATGCTTCAGGACTAATTAGACATTTGCCCAAAAAAGGGCCTACCTAATCTTTTGTTTATCCATTCCTCTTGATTCACTAGCCTAGTGTTCTTATAATATTCATGAGCTGATTATGTAAATATTTTAGAAAAAAATGTTTGTTTGGGACACAGTGGCATTAAAAAGTAAGAAAAAATTACGGATAACGTGTAGTATTACTTTATTGGGAATATCTCTGATCGAGAATGAGCTTGAAAAAATTGATTTTTAAATAAGTTGTGCCAAAAAAACCCTAAGTCATTTTAAGATATAAAATCTCACCTCGAATAAAGATGAAAAGCATAGATCAACTTATAAGTGCTTGGACTATTCCTTTTAATAAGTTTTACATTTTAAGATGAAGCTTCAAATTTTTAACATGGCATCAGAGCTCATTAAACTCCACGAGCAATTCGATCTAATTAAAGGCTCAAAAAATGAGTATACATATTTCAAGATTGGTTTGTTCAAACGAGCTACCATAAATACCACATCTAATAAAAATGGAAACATATGGAAACACAGATCAGTTTGGGTTACTTCTCTTAACAAGCCCGACCTTTTAAGATGGAACCCAAATTTTAACAGTAAATTGATAATTGTGCCTGCTGATTTTGCTCAATGAATTGAGAAAAGTTCATATATGAGTTCACTGATTATGTATGGGGTTTTTCGAATTTGTTTCTTTAAATTTCTGGACTGCAATAAATAGTCATAGACACTGACGTTTGTGTAAAACTCACGTTTTGAGAACCAGAAAATTAAAATGATTAAATCTTTGCTGTAGCAATGTAAGCCATTTGGTCATTTGGATTGTGACTACTCGCCGAATGAACCAGTTAAAAAGGAATTAGTCAAAAAATTGGGAAGATGTAGGTTATGGTATCGGCTCACGATCGTTATTTTGATCAGCCCAAATAGATTCAGGTTCCATCTTGATCTGGAACAAAGAAATCTTGCATATACTTGCATTCAGTCAATCTTGTATTTTGATTTTTTCTGCCGGTTCTGTTTTCGAGTATGGATAGTACTTGATTGTATACTAACGCGTGTGCTTCTTTTGCATGACATTTTGGATTGTATTTCTCGTCTGTTGTTCAAAAATGAAACTTTATATTCTGCAGTGTACTTGGGTAAGTAATTTCTGAGTTAGCATCTCGACTCCTTTGCTTTTTCATTTATTGTGATGTCAATAATTTTGATGGAATCTACTGGATGTATAGGTGGGTATGACAAGGAAGATAAGGCAGCAAGGGCTTATGATTTAGCAGCTCTGAAATACTGGGGTGTCACCGCCACCACCAATTTCCCAGTAAATAACTCTACTCTTTATGCTAATGAATTTGGGTATATTTGGCAATTGCATTCAGTGACAGGACTTGACAGGGCAGTTCAGTGGATAAGATTGTAGCTTCTTTTTTCTTCAATACTATCTATCTAATCTTCTAGTTCACATTACGAAACATATAATTTGTAATTTGTCTATTTGCATTTTCTAGGCAAAAACATGAGCTTGTTTAACCGGAGATTTCTTATTTCAGATTGCCAATTACACCAAAGAGCTGGAGGAGATGAAGCACGTAACTAAACAAGAGTTCATTGCCTCGCTAAGAAGGTTTGCTTACTCTGTCCATTGTTTATTTTGCGGACCAACAACGTGAAATAGGGAGTAGCTGAACTTATTTTGCTTCTCCATTACGTCTCTCTCGTTGAACTGGATTATATTTCGATGATATATTCAGGAAAAGTAGCGGTTTCTCAAGGGGAGCATCAATTTATAGGGGCGTTACAAGGTCTGGAACTTATAGAAAAATTGTATTTTGTATTTTCTTCGTTATAGATCTTACAAGACACGTCTTGTAGGTTTTTGCAAGAACTACCAAATGTTCAATTGTCCTCGTATATTAATAGCTAGGGATGGCAAAATGGCTCGCCAGCTCCGTCTCGTGGTTCGCCCGGAATTGGGCCGGCNTTTTTTTTTTTTTTTTTTTCTTTTCATTTTAGTTGTAATTTTTTTATATGTTAATATTTAGTTATTATTTATAATACGTATAAATTGCTTAAATTTTAAATTTTATAAAAAAATTTAGATTTGTCACGAATTAAAAAAAAACCGAGCCGGCTTGGCTTGGCTCGCTAAGACCGGAGCTGAAAGTTCGGATCGAGCCTAAATTTTTCAGCTGAGTTTTTGCTCGGCTTGGCTCGGGCCAAAAAAAGCTCGAAGTATTTTTACTCGAGTCGAACCCGAGCAAAAGTTTTGGCTCGCGGCTCAACTCGACTCGACTCATCAACACCCATATTAATAGCTTAAATATGCAGGCATCATCAGCAAGGTAGATGGCAAGCAAGAATTGGTCGCGTTGCGGGGAATAAAGATCTCTACCTTGGAACATTTGGTATACATCACTTCCTTTAGTTCGAATTACCTTATTCTTTGCTCTTTGGAAGAGTAGCCTCCGTGCAAGTCCATAATCTCCAATTTTATTTTCATTTGAATGACAGCTACTGAGGAGGAAGCAGCAGAGGCATATGATATAGCTGCAATAAAGTTTAGGGGAGCGAACGCAGTGACCAATTTCGAGATGAGTCGTTACGATGTGGAAGCCATTGCCAAGAGTTCCCTTCCTGTTGGTGGGACAGCCAAGCGCTTGAAACTCTCACTCAAAGCGAAAGGGAAACCTCCTACGAACGCTAACCTGCAAATACAGTCGAGCAGCAATAGCATCGACTTTGCTCCCCTTCAGCAGCCTGAATCCACCATTCCATGTGGAATACCATTTGATGTCAACTTCTTCCATCACCTTCATCCCACCAATGCAGGTGTCTCCGCTGCTGCCCCGACCATGGTAACTCCAATGCCAGCTGATTTTTTCATATGGCCTCACCAATCCTATTAAGTACTCTACTGATGGTAACCCTTAGGCGTTGTCATTTGCAGTAATTTCATTTAAGCTGACCTTCATCTAACCCAGAAATATAAGGTACTGCTGATGAAATGAAGGATTAAGTGTTTTGTTTTACTAGGTAGAAGCTGGGATGCTGTAAGTACTGTAGCTTCTCTTTAATAGATTTGGTTAGATGTATGCTGAACTATACATGACAACTCAAATGGGTATGGAAAATTTATCAAATGGTTTTCCAACTCTCTGTGCTTGTGCTGCATTCAATCAATTTTTGCTTAAATGAAAAATCAATAAAATTTTCTTGTATGGTTCGTGGTCGGATGCTGCTATTTTAGCTCCAATAGTTTTGTTTAGTCAGGCGCGTGTACGGAATATGTGAATAACTATAGAATGTTTATTCGTTATTCTATTTAGAGTCGAGTGTATGTGACTTGCTTCGAATATATAGACTTTGAAATTTAACTCAACACGAGAAAAAATGACTAGTAAAAGATTAAATTAAACAAAAATTAGCATTAAATTTACAACTACTGTGAAGACAAGCCCTAACCTACAATTGAAAAGGCTAGAGTAGTCAATTTTGAAGCACATTTGGCCAAAGCCATCATGGGCTTCTTTTAATTTGGATTCAACCCATTTATAATCAATTATTGATTTACCTTTTGGGAAGCGAGCATAAAGACCAAGTGTTGTTTGATTCAAGGCTTGAATTTCTTTGGCCATGGCATTATGCCATTCGTTAGATTTCATGGCTCGAGAATGAGATGTTGGTTCTTGATTTTTAATGATATTAATTTGGAAAACACGATGAGAATGTCTTAGATGGGATAAAGAAAAAATAATTTGCTAGTGAAGTGTGATTACAAATATAATCCCTTGAGATGACCCAGTGGGGCGATGAATTCGTTGAGGGTGATTACTAATTATAGGAGCAAGTGCCATTGAAGGGCAATTAGTATAGGGAATGTCATTGGAAATAGAGGGAAAACTGGTTGAGCTATCAACCTGAGAAGATGTTGGGATAGGCACTTGAGAATCATTGGAATAATTAGTAAGATTATGAGGGATAGAATCACTTGAAGAAACATCAGTGGAAACAATGGATGGCTTAGTATAGTCAAATGTTTCATCGTCGTTGATTGGAGAAATGGTAATTGAATTTTTTAACGATAGAGATGTAAGATTTTAATATGAAAAAGTTGACTCATAAAATATGACATCACGATAAACATAAAATTGATGAGTTTTGAAATCATATATGCGATATTCCTTTTGACCATACAGATAACCAACAAAAATACCAGGCTTGGCTCGCTCATCAAATTTATGTTGAATATTAATATTTTTAGCAAAACATAAATACAAGAAAATGCAGAGAGATGAATATGATGGAACAAATCCAAGTAAAACATTATAAGGTGACTTATATTTAATGATTGAAGTTGGAAGTTTGTTAATAAGAAAGGCAACAGTGATAATACATTTACACCAAGAAAGAGACAAGTTTGCTTGAAATCGTATAGCTCTAGTAACATCAAATAGATGCCAATGCTTACATTTTACAATGTCATTGTGTTGGGGGGTCGCAATGCATTCTATATTGGTGAATAATTCTATTTTCATGAACCATGATTGAATTTGTTTAGAAAGAAATTCGGAACCATTGTTTGAACGAATGGTATGGAGTTGATGAAGAAAAATGTCCCCATTACTAGAGTTGATATGAGCAATTTTTATTTTTTTTTTGTGTTGAATTGATTAAATTTTAAAAAATGAATTAACATGTTGAAAGTTTCAAATTTATGTTTCGTTAAATAAATCTAAGTACACCTTGAATAATTATCAACAATAGTTGAAAAGAATAAGATGTGCTTTGAGAAAAAGAAAGATGCGATGTTTAGCGTGCGAACATACATTACAAATAAATCTTTATTTGTAACAATAATTGGAGAATTTTTAGCTATGAATTCAAAATGAGACCTAAAAGGATGACCAATGCGAGAAGTCAAAGGTCAAATTTATTACAATGCTTGAAAGAAAATTAAGTATTAAAATCTAAATCTGCATCTAGGTAAAAAAAAAAAAGACCATTTCAATCACTACCCCGACCTATATTCTTCTTCGTCGTTCAATCCCTAAAATTAACATTCAGAGAATGAAAAAATTACATCACAATTTGTTGACTTCGTTAATTGTAAGATAGATAGTAAATTGAATTTTAATGACGAAATGTGAAATACATTCAGGAGAGTAAGTGCTAATGAATAATGCTTATGTGTGTCACAGACGCTTGAGAGCAATCAAGCAATTGAACAGAGACACTTGTATAAATTGTCAAATATGAAGAAGAAAATAAAAGAGATGTACATATATGATTAGAACACCTGAATCAATAATCCAACTAGAGGATAGATAAGTAAGAGCTGTACTTGCCAAATGGGTTGATGATCCACCAGATTACTCTTTGGCTAGAAGTCTAAGAAGTTTGATGTATTGTTCAAGTGTCAACTGACTATCAAAAGTAGCGAAAGTAGATGGTGATGAGTCCGATTTTTTTACTGGCTTATTTGGGAAGCCATGGATCTAGTAGCATGTACCAAGAGTGGGACCATACTTGTTACAATGTTCACAAAAAGGACGTCGGCACTTTTCAGAAGGATGAAATGGTGGTTTAGATGCCTAAAGTGCTGTCGAATCAATGGTAGAAATTGTTCAAATATGAATCTCTTGTTGTTTTTCTTCTTGACGTACCAAATTATAGATATACTTAGGTGAAGGAAATGGCTTCATCAAGAGATGCGAATAACTGAATCATGGAGTCCCCGAAGAAACTCCATGGCACGATCTTCATTTTGTTGATAAACAATATTTTTAGCATTACTACATATACATGGGGTGACAAAGACAATGGAACTGAGTTCATCCCATAAAGATTTAAGTTGTTGAAATATAATGAAACAGATATGCCTTCCTGCTTGAGAGCAGAAATTGATAGATTTTAGGAGCATTTGATTGAGAAAAACGATCCTTCAGATTCATCCAAATTTGTTCTGCAGTTTCTGCATACGAGATATTTGGATGGATTTTAAGTGAGACATCATCTTTCTCCTTTGGAATTGGGAGTGACCCATCAACAAAACCAAGTTAGCACAAAGTGCCATTGTTAATGCATGACTCCATGATCCATAATTATCTCCTATCAATAGAGATGTAACAAGAACGATAGATGGACTATCTGAGGGATGAATGGCATAAGGGTCTGATTTGATAGATGGCAGTGATGATGATGATGATGTTGTTGTTGTGATATTTGTGGGAAGAATTTCATTCAATTGCCTTGTATTTATAGGTAAATTTACAAGATTCAGAAATACACGAAGGTGAAAAATTGATAACTTTAAAATCTAAAAGATAGAAATTTACAAGATGTATATAAACTGATAATTTTAAAATCTAAAAGATTAAAACTTACAAGATTTTATCTTCATCCAATATATTTAGATTTTAATTATTTTTTAAAACTAAGTATTGTAAGCCATTATGGCAGTAAGTTGTTTTTGAATTGAAATAAATAGACTTTTGAGTTTTTAATTTCTTAAGTTCTCGATATTTATTATTTAAAAACAATGAGTCCAAATTCTTGTATTCGTGCACGAATCAGAGAGATTTCGATTCCTTGATTTCGGATATACTTAGGAATCAACAGAAAACTAGAAGGTAATCATATTGGGGTATTCTTTTAGAATCAACATAACTTCAATATTGTATTCATTTATTTTTTCTACCCCTTTATCTATATTTGTTGGTATCAGAGCGAGGTTCGTCCCACAAGTTAGTGTTCCTGGAATTCAATGTTAGAAGTTCTATTTTGGGTCTTATCACTTTTTGTTGACGGTTATGATGGTCTACCCATTTTTGACATTGAGATAGAGGAAGTGTATCAATGAAGCAAGTATTTGAGGTATATCTGGTTGGTGTTGTGCAAGCACAAAAAAATTATATTACATTGGAGCTCTATGTAAACAATCTAATATGGGCTAATGAGAGAGATCCATTGATGGATATAAGCTTTCACATCCTCAATTCAAACTTGATGTTTGTTGGTGAGTATTTACAAGTATTAATTAAGTTTTTTGATGGTATAAGAAATCCATTTACAAAGGTTGTGTTTCTAGCGGGTTTATCAAGTGAAATACTACCATTACGAAGAATTGGATGAGAACAAATTGCAAGATTCGAGGATGAATTTTCATCAATCAAAGGAGAATGACGAAGATTGAGTTTTTAATTATCTTTTAGGTAATATTTCTTTATTAAATAAATTCAAATTTTAATTTTGTTTATTTCAAATTAATTCTAAGTATTATGACTTAATTTTTGTAATTATCTTTTAGTTTTAATAAATATCTAGATTCTATTTATTTATTTAAATATTTATATCTTTAAAATTCTCGGTATTTAATATTTAAAATCGATGAGTCCAAATTGTCGTGCACGAATAAAAGAGTTTTTGATAGATTTATGCTATTTTTAGAATCAACCGAAACTAGAAGGTGATCTTCTCGAGCTTGTGATATTCCTTTAGAATAAGCGGAACTTTGATATTGTGTTAGTTCATCGTTTCTATCGCTTTCGCCTTACAGCAGAATGTGAGATGCGGGATCTTTGGGCTGGAGAGGCGAGGCCTTGTCGGCCTCGTTGATGGCAGATTTAGCAAGGTGGAAGAGGTAGATTTGTTTTTGAAGGATCGAGCTCGTGATAGGAATTGAGCTCCCTGAATGAAGTGGCGGTTGACATGGGTGTTAGGGCGGGCCTTGGACCGGATCTTGGTCAGGGCCCGTTTGGGGAGGCTGTGCAGTGCGTAGACGATGCTTAGGGTGAATATGATAATGCCCAGTTGGAGTAGGACATCTGTCCCCATTGTTTGAAGAGTTGAGTTTCGTGGTTTCACAAATATTTTGCAACTTTAGAGGAGTTGGGGAAGGATCCATAGCCGTCAAAGGGTTTGTATCTGGCCCAGCAAAAGAACAAAGTGGGAGCTGCACTCCAGTTGTACACTCCATTCGTCCTACGAGCCTTTGATGATTCTGAACTTCGCGAACTATGTAGCGGTTTTTAGCACCTGCCTATATTACACACTTACGATACAAGGACATTAACTCATTATTCATAGGACAAATCTAAATTTTGTTTTGGAATAAATTGTGCATCTTTGTCGCACGGATGCTTTAATTAGGGTAGCGTAGTAAATAATAAATATATATTTATAGTTAAAATATTTAAATAAAAAAAATTAATACCAAGTATAAAACTAAATTTATATTATATAAATGAATATTTTAAATAATTTAATCAACGTGTCGGCGACGTATTGTGTCAATACTTTTTTGAAAAATCGTGTATAACGTATTTGACACGTGCCATGTCGCACACACGTATCCGTGTCGGTGGATCATAATTGTGCATTGTACCGTTGCTTAACACCAATCTACGTGACAATAAGTCTTAGACGGGTAATAAGCACCATTATTACTATATATTCTTGTGTTATTGTGGTGGATACCTCCCTTTTGATTCCTGTAATGAAACTTTCCATAGTTTAATTCAAGCAGTAATTCAGACTGTAATTCTTTCAGAGTTATGCAAGTACCAAAAATATCCTAATCAAGCTACAAAAAAGGCAAACATAGTATATGGCTAATTTTCATATCTTTGTTGAATTGTAGTACAGCCATGCTTTTGTCTGCATCAAATTTGTGTTTGCCCCTTCATGCTTGATAAGCAACGCTTGAAAGAAAACATGGAAACTCTCTGTGAAACCTCAAGTCTTTCTTCATCCTTACTAATGGCACAAGACAAATCTGCTGCCGGTTTCATCTTTATAACCGTGCACAGCAGAAAGCAGACTACTTCAAAGCTTCTTTATATACACACAGCACCAATCCTTATATGAGAAAGATCACTCCATGACTAGTTCCATATGACGACTTAGGTCCTTGAGATACGTTGTAGCAGTATAATCGTCCAAGTCACACGCATCTACCATCAACGCTCTTCCTCCCAGGGATTTTTGTTTCATGTCTACTGGTTCATTCTCACCTCGCAATATCTGAACGACCTGAAGATAAGGGCATTTTCCGGCATTTAAAGTTTCTTGGCTTCTAATCGATAGAAAGGAAATACGAGACAGAGATAATGAAGGTGTACCTTCTTCATATTGGGGCGTACGTTGGGCAAGTGGTGAAGGCACGTTGAAGCTGAAAACATGGCACGCTTCATTTCTATAACATCGTAATTTTTTCCTAATTTAGGATCTGCCAATTCATTGACATTGTTCTTCTCCAGAAGCGGTTTTGCCTATGCACGTTGGTTGCAAAACTTCAGAGGCATATTTGGTATGTAGCATTCAATCTTATTTCACTTAGGAAACTCTCAACAGACTAATCTACATTAACTAATTCAGACTAAACATGGGGGGAGTAGATACTGTAATAAGAATAGATGAAAGCATACCCACATCACGAGGCTTTGTCTACATGAATCAACTGCACGACGACCTGTTATGAGCTCCAATAGCAAAACCCCGAAGGCAAATACATCAGTCTTCTCGTGAACTATTCCGTGCATGAAATATTCCGGAGCCATATATCTGACACCAATTAACATACGAAGTGAAAATTATTAGCATCATAACTTTAAAATGAACAAATGCAGCAGGCAAATGAAGTTGCTCTGCTGTACCCAAAAGTGCCTTCAATGGGGGAAACCACATGATGAGCCCATTTTTCTGGAAGCCATTTTGCTAATCCAAAATCAGATATCTGCATAACGTACAAAATACAGAGTTTCATCCATTTCTAATTACTCGATGAACAACGAAAATTATAGATGTATCCTGTTCTTTTTCTCCTAGCATAACATGGTAAAAGAACCTGGGCTTCATAATCTTCAGAGAGTAATATGTTTGAGGCCGTTATGTCTCTGTGAATTATGCGCCTTTGGCAGTCATAATGAAGATACTGCAATCCTTCAGCAACCCCAACGGCCACCTTATACCTTATTTTCCATTCTAGACTCACCTCAGAACCTGTGATACCGAATTTTCACTTCATCAGTCAAAATAACATGGGATTTATATTGTTCGACATCGTAAAGCATTTTTAGTCTAAGTCCACTGCTGAACAACATGGTTAATTTCAGGTCCTTTTGCTCTTAAAAGTGTTATTGAATCCATATTCTTGGTCTGTATTCTTACAATGATTTTTCATAGTTTAGAACTATCGTTCAACTCATTAAGAATCCAAATTCAAACTTGAGTTTGAATCTGTATATTTTATATGACAATCCAATGACTAAGTTAAGAATTTGAAAGTATTAGTGAAGGATCTGGTATAAGTATACCACCATGCAGTACTGTGGAAAGGCTTCCATGTGGAGAAAATTGAAGGACAAGGTGCAAATCATTAGCGGCACTGAAACCGATTAATCTAGCAGCATTCGGGTGGTCAATATGAGCTATGATCCCAAGCTCGGACAAAAAGTCCCCGACTCTGTCCTCGTCGTTCTTCTCTTTCTTCGTTATCTTCTTCACTGCTACAATTTGACCATCAGACAAGCACCCTTTGTACACTTCTGCATGCCCTCCTTTCCCAAGCAACTTATCTATCAAGATTTAATGTAAAAGTTCAATCAGCAATTAGTAGAATAATCTGACAGTTAATTAAAATTTATTGTCTGTATAAAACATGACAACAGTGTCCATTTTAACAGCTGGCTAACACAGGAAACAAATTGAAGTGTGACTCTTGTTCTGTACTTAATATTACAAACCACATGCAAGTTAAAATTGAAGCCTAATAATTGAAAAAATAATGATAAATTAGAGTTCTTTGATACTAACTGCTGCTCAATTATTCTTGAGTTGCAGTATTTAGGGCAATTAAGGACCAGGTCTTTATAATCCCCTACTACAGAAACCTGACAGTGTTTTGATTATGACATTCCTACAGATTCATTAGACATCTAATCTTATCTTAAAAGAAGAAAGTACTCAACATAAACTCTCTAACACTGCCACTTGTACGGTTAAAATAGGCCTAGCAATGAGTTAAATGGAATGGCAAAAATGTAGTCCCAAATTTACTAGGAACAACATCAATCTACATTTGGACACCTTCGCAATGTATGTCCCATTGTGTTATATATGACAAAGACAAGAAAATCCAGTGGGAAATGGAGGTATTTAACCTAGTGGGAAGTAGGTCCTGTGACCGCTTTCTGCTGTAGCTAGTGAGCTCCATTTACATCTCTAAAATATTAGGAGTTGTTCTCTTTGTGTTTCAGTTTTGTATTTTGAGTTTTGAATATATTTTGGGTTTTGTGTTTTGAATGTCCATTTTGAGATTGTTGAAAAATGCGTTTTTTTTTGCATTTTGAAAACACCCAAAGCGCATTTTGAAAATGTTGACTTGATTATAACTGAAAATTGATTTTTTTTGTAAATTTTTAACTTGTTTTCAAAAACGAGTTTTCGAAAATAAGAAAGAGAATGCGTTTTCACTGTTTGAAAAATCGAAAANAAACACCCAAAATGACAAATTTGTCGTTTTGGGTTTTTTTTACAAATTTTTTACTTGTTTTCAAAAATGCGTTTTCGAAAATGGGAAAGAGAACGCGTTTTCGCTGTTTTGAAAAATCGAAAACAGAGAACAGCTTAAAAATGGTTGAGGATGTTCTCTTTATGTTTCAGTTTTGTATTTTGAGTTTTGAATTCATTTTGTGTTTTGTGTTTTGAGTGTCCATTTTGAGATTTTTGAAAACGTGTTCTTTTTGGCATTTTGAAAAATTATTTCGAAAATGCTCAAAACGCATTTTGAAAATTTTGACTTGATTATAACTGAAAACACCCAAAACGACAAATTTGTCGTTTTGAGTTTTCTTTACAAACTTTTCACTTGTTTTCAAAAACGCGTTTTCGAAAGTGG
>CAIGRP010001532.1:0-22860 GCA_903798385.1 Fraxinus cuspidata
ATATATATATTATCGATGCATATTTATGGCAATATCTATTATTTAGCTGAAATAATATTCTAATAAACTAAATAATAGAATCCGTAGATTCAAGTCTTGGTGATTTGTTAATCACAAAGAGTTGTGATTGTGATATACAAATTACATATGACTGAATCTTAAATCGTCCGTGGTCAAAATAATAACGAGATACGGATATCGTTATTACAGATATACCATCACCTGTAGCATTCTTACTTGTGAAGTAAGTAGCTGATCTCACAAGCTAAAGTGTGTTGACACTTGAATGAACAAGTGGATGTCTTGTTATAGAACAAAACATTGAAGACCCGTTGGGAGATTCCACATGGATAACTGTCTGAGTTTTAGTGGTTAATCTCTAACGTTCGATATTGGAATTAGTCCTTTGACTTAAGGTCGTCATAGTACCTTATATGAGGACAGTCATACTTTGATGGTGTTGGATGTTGCTCTGTCAATGGTCACTAATACAACATCGTTCGGGTATGTCAAGAATCATATGAAGGTTGTGAATGATCGATAGAGGATTCGTCACTCTTAGATAGTAAGAGATTATGATCTACATTTTATCCAGTTAAGTTGATAATGAAAGCATTGGTCAAAGTGAACTTATAAGTCGAAAATGAGTTTTCGACTTACATTGACTTAGCAGTGGGATAAAAGAAGTGATCGATAAATGAGATCGACACATATCCATATCTCATAATTGATCGAATCATATTATGAAAGGATTATAGTTTCACAGTAAACGAATAAGTTAGGTTTTGTCACATCACGTGACATTTCCCGTCACATGTATTGCCCTGACACATTGCTAGATGTCAATCTAGGACGACGAATGTAAATTAGTGATAAATTAAAAAAGAGTGTTTTAATTTATCGACTTTTATTAGATCAAAGATAATAATTCACATCGTTAGGCATCGTGATTGAGAACCTAATGGGTCACACACAAAAGAGAATCAGAAGAATGAGATTTACCAATTAATTAATTGACAAGTGTTGGATAATTAATTAATTGGGTTGCTTATTAATAGGCCCGAATTAATTAATTGACCAATTAATTAATTGATAAGTGTTAAATAATTAATTAATTGGGTTGCTTATTAATAGACCCAAATTAGTTAATTGGATTAATTAATTTAAGGACCACATTTAATTAATTTGATAAATTAAATATTGGACTGGGTTAAGTTTAATAGACGGGCCAGCCCGCTTGGACTTATATTAATAGGCTGCTAGGGTTTTAAACTGTATGATATAATTCATTATTTTTGCTAGCACAAAAAAAAAATCCTAGCCGTTATTCTTGTTCTCTGTGTGGATCACTATTGGAGGCTGGACAATTGAACAAATATTAATAGACTGCTAGGGCTTGAAAACTATATGGAATAATTCATTATTCTTGCTAGTACAAGAAAAGAAAACCCTAGCCGTCATTCTTGTTCTCTGTGTGGATCACCATTGGAGGCTGGACAATTGAACAGCTTGGATTGCAGATCGTGATCATTGGAGTTCAAAAAAAGCAAAGGAGTTTGTGGAATTCATCAAAGGTTTTAATTCTATCACAGTTTCTACCTAAAACAATGTAGATCATTGGTGGGAATTGAATATTGTTTTAATTTTCTTGCGCGTGATTGATTTAGTTCCCAATACCTTCGGGGTCACTCCCACATTCAAATACATTTTATTGTCCTTTTGACTAAAATGAGAGTCAGATTGTGTATGGTTCCCTCCCTGTCCCCCTCCCCCCTTGTTGTTCTCTGAGGGGTCTTCTCTTGTGCTTCTACTGCATGAGTTTAAGTGTTCGAATAACATACATGTGGAGAAGAGTATACATTAGTCCTAACTAGATTCAGAGGTGAACATTGTTAATGTTAATGCTATTGAAAACGAACAAACAGAAAGGACAGCTAGCAGCTAATTGATATATTTGTTAAATAATAGTTGTTTTTAAGCAACTGATTTCTTCTATTTGTAGCTTTCAAAATCAGTGGACTTTTTGAAATAGACAAATTGTATCAACAATTGATGTTTGGCCCTCAATACTTAAAATAAACAGTTTTACTATATGTACATTAAGTTTGACATCAAGTTTGATATTGTTGTGAGCTAATAGTTATTTATACATTGATTTTAACAACACTTTAGACAATGAATAGAACAGATTCTGACACTTCTTGAAAAGTCAAACTTAATGTACACAAAGAGTGTACATGTAGTTTAATTCTAAAATAAAAAGGTAAGGGGCTTTCTTTCCTTGATAAATGATGATTTGTTTTGAAGAAGTACAAGCAATGTCAATAATAAAATACTACTTACATTTGGCTAATATTTATAAATTGTTTATAAACACTTAAATTACCTTCTATTCACATAATTTGAGGATCATTATTACCTACTTGTCTATATATTTATAATTTAAACCATTTATGAATAATTCCCTGACAAGATGTTAATGAAAGAGCATTCTGAGTTAAAGTATTTATATCATTAATGTGTGAAATGGTGCTTAATCAAGTTTTTGACAAAAAATAATTTTGATCCACGCAGAGATCAGCTTTTCAAAACATATAAATTTGACGTCTTATTTTTTTAAGTGAAACGATTTAGCACAAATTATATTTTTGTCTAAATATAGTTTTTTTTATCTGTGGATCATAAGACCCTTTTCATCTTCAAATCTTCTCTATACGGCTTACAACGCATGATATGCAGATGTGATGAGTTTTAATTTGTACCCAACTTCAACATGAAAAAGAAAAAATGTATTGGCTAAGGTTTGTGTGGCACATTTTGAATGACTTTTGAGATTTTTCAATTGTCTTGGCTTGAAAAAGAAAGGAAAACTTGATGAATCTAGCTAGTTGACCGTGATAAGTGTATTTTCCCAAGGTATGAGAACAAATTAGGCTATTATTTGAGAACAAACAAATGTTCAACTTTGGAGGTGTTTGATAATACACTTATATATGTCATTAAATTAGAGTATTTGCTAGTAATTTGTATGAGTTATAACTTAATTATGTATTAATCATATTTGCTAGGTTGAACTTAATGCAAATTGGTGGATTTGGAAGAATGGAACAAAAAAAGGACAAAGACGAAGTAAATCCAAAGTTAGGGGAGCAAGGTATAAACATTCAATAGTTGATTTGGACCACAAAACGATGATTGAAGATCATATATGATCAACTGGAGGTCAAATGAGTGAAATATAGTTGAAGTATTTTTACAAATCAATTTTCAGCCCAAAAAATTATGCTCTGGATTTTTAGCCTCAACTTGAAACCCATTTTTCGGATAGAAAGAGTTCGAATTGGAAAAATTGAATTGTAGCCCTTTGAATCACATTTCAAAATCATTTTAAATCACGTTAATCGAATATCGAAAGAGAAAGTTATGACCAAAATATCGAAAATTGCTCAGAGACGAAGCCACGCGATACACATATTTTATGACCCGAGAGCCATATGGTTCAATGGCACGTGTGCGGTGGGCTTGTGTGAACGAGGGCTATTTTTCGCAAATGAATCAATAGTTTTCTTTTGAGATTCAAATTCTTTTGGAACTCAAATTGAACGCGGTTTTGACCTATTATTGACTCTTATAAATACAAAACAAGGGCTACACATTAGAAAAAATCTATCTTACCTCTTCATACACAATAGTATCATTAAATTCATCAAGAGCAAGCGGCCAATAGCTATATTTTAAGAGAGGGGATCAAGCCCTGACAAGGAAAGAGATATCAATTTACATCAAAATTTTGAAAAATTCAGTCTTGAAATTGAATATCAACATCATTTGAATTATTTCATAAACAATATGATATTTTTCTATTATTCTTCTTCTAATTTATTTTAAAATATGCTAGGCTAGATCCACTTTTGTATTGGATGAAGATCAGCTCTACTTGTTATTTATTTCTAATTTAAGACTAGTATTTTAGTTTATTTGTTGCGTTGTTTGATTAATTTTGCATACACATTGTATTATTTAATTGATTGGTCACTAATTAGATAATTAATTTATTGTTATAGTGTTGGGAGATTCACAATAAGTTTAGAATACGGTAAAATTAACATATATCCAATAGATGTTAAGAATAATATTTATCACGTGCGTAATCATATAGATAATCTAAACTTTAATGTATTCTAATAATTAGAATTTAGGTTAGGATAGAGATTGGTCGTGGTTATGATATATTTAATTTGTCTTGAAAAATAAAATTATATATCATAACTTTATCGGAACTAGATTATAAATCAAGAATTGAACTAAACAGTAATAGGCGGATTCAAAATCTAATACAATCATCCATAATTTGATACAAAAATATTTTTTACCACTTTCTTAGATAATTTTGCATAAAATCAATTCAAAATCTCTCTTTTGTTTACATAATTTGAATTTCATGCAAAACTAGTAAACTTAAATTAAATTTGTTCCATATGGGACGATAATCTCAACTCATCCAAACTATTACTTGTCAACGATTTAGTACGCTTGCAGATTTCGCATGAACAAGTATCCTCCAATTGACCATATATGATCTTCAATCATCGTTTTGTGGTTTGAATCAACTATTAAATTTTTACACTTCGGTACCCAAACTTTGAATTTCCTTCGTTTTCACCTATTTTTCGTTCATTTCTTCCAAATCCACCAATTTGCAATGATTTCAACCTAACAAATATGATTAATACATAAATAAACTATAACTCATACAAATCACTTGCAAATACTTTAATTTAATGACCTAGATAAGTGTAGAAAATACGTCTATCAAACATCCCCAAATTTGAACATTTGTTTGTCCTCAAATAAAATTATAACCTAATTTAAACAAAAATTTTAAGCACACATGGTTAGAAAATTTTCCATTGGTCTCAGGATTGAAATATATGTATTAAAACTATGAACCGGTACAAACTCACAATGCTAAAATTAATGTTTAGTTATTCAATGCAAAATCAACGTGTGCGTGAGTGTGTGAAAATTCACGTCATGCATCATTAAATTATGAAGTGATTCAATTCCCAACCCTCAATAGTCAAATATTTCCTTTTTTCACTTGTAAGATTCACATTCCAAACTTATTATTTTCACTATTTTTTCCAAAGTGTGATCTAAAGTTGAATATTTATATAATATTAATCATCACCTCCCTAGTTTGGTTAGATAGGTTTTCCTTATTTTTGATTGTGTCAACCACCAAGAATCTACTAAGTTAATAATCTCCTGTCAAATGTTTAAATTCTCTCAAATAAGTATTTGAGTCTTTACCAAAACATGTAATAATCTTTATTTTTTTTCCTTTCTGATCTTATGTGATGACTTCTCTTCATTAACCTTTCTAAATGATCCTTATTGTGAGCTTTTGGCCAATGACTCCTAAGTTAGCTGCCTATAGGGCACTAGGTTTTAGATACCCTTATAAGCTTAATCACTTGAATTATAAAAACTACAAATAGAAGTTTTACAATAAGACAATATTTTTTCCTTTCCTCTTTTTTTTTTCATGCAATGAATAGTGCAATACCCTTATTACAAACCTATTCTCAAAAGTCAACATCTAACTTAAGATTTCACCTAATTTTCATCTTATTGGTCTTAGTCAACCCACACAAAATTTAGCATATATGGAACCTATATCCATCTCAATGTCTCCCTACAACAACTCAATCATCCTCAAACTATCTTACAATTGGTTTAAGCATGTATAATTTAGTGGTTATTTGGATTTGTCATCTAAAGTCCACTAATTAAATATTTTTCTTTCAACATATTCAAATTTTGGATCAAATCATTTCTTCAAGGTGTAAAACATAAATCTTGTGCAAAAAACATATCAAATTTTACGTGAATAAGCATAAATCAACCCTAACATGCAACTTTTTTGCAATTTATAATCTAATACATATTTTTAAATATATGCATCATAGTAGGCGAATTCATCTAACTCACACAAGCAAAAAATAATAATAATAATAATAAAGTTGAAAATATTTTTTAATTTTTTTTTTTGCACTCGAACAAGCGCACAAACCAATAAAAACTCAATATTTACCCCCCCAAACTTATAACTGATATTGCTCTCAATGTCTAAAAATATAACAAGCAATATATAAAGATTAAGGGCAAAGAAGGGAACTAAATACCCCTTGATATATATTTGAAGGTGGTGGATGGATTGGCTCAAAGTTCTAGTTCATTTGCTAGTCTTTTCCATTGTTCAGTGTGTTTAAGTGTCATGTTTCTTCAAAATAGTAAAAATCAATCATAACATGGAACTACCCTAAAGGAGGATACGAGAATGAAGATATCCTATAATACTAAAAAGAATTAAAACTACCAATCCTATATTCTAAAAGGCAAAATATATAAAAGGGAAGAAAATTGGTTTGCCTCCCAATAAGTGCTTGTTTATAATCATTAACTTGACTTTATTATTTTGACAATTTATGGTGGCTTGAAAAGAGAGTTTTGAGCCTTAAGTCGGCTACACTGACAGTTGTTTCCTAAGTCAACTTTAATTCTTTAGAATAAAAGATTTTCATTATTGTCTGACCTACCAATTCCACATTCTTCTTTCCCGTTCTTGTTAATTTCACAATGATCGATCTTTCGGCATACCTCAATGTCAAGTAGTTGCTTGAGTGGAGCACTCATTGTGAAGCTTTGTTTTTTTTTTCAACCCCTAAGATTAACTTACCTTTTTCAAAATCTATTAATGCTCGTGCAGTTACTAGGAATGATGTCCCCAAAATTAATGTCATACATTGAGCATCAATATCAACGACAATGAAATCAGATGGAAATAAGTGATCTCAAACTTTGATGAGCATATCCTCTACCACTCCATAAAGATGTTTCAGTATCATATCAACCAGCTATAGGATCATTGATGTTGCTTTTGGATAATCATATCCTAATTTTTGTAGATAGTCAGTGACATCATATTAATACTTATTCTATAATCAATTTAGGCATTTAAATTATGTGAATTTCCTACAGAGTAAGATACACTGAAACTCCATGGATCTTTTAGTTTAGGAGGGAGCATCTACTTTATGATTCCACTACACTTTTCTGTCAGAGCTACTATTTTATCTACTAGCAACTTTCTCTTCTTGGTCAACATCTTTTTAAAAAACTTACCATAATTTTGAATTTGTAGAATAATTTCAATGAAAATAATGTTGATATGAAGTTTTTTGAAGGCATCCAACAACTTGTTTGTCCAGCTTATTGTTCCACAACCTTTGATAGAATGGGACTGAAGGTGTGTTTTTATTGGAAAAAGCAATTATTTTAACATGTGGACTGTATGACTAGTCTTCTTGATTAATCTTTGATGATCTTCAAACTGAACCACTTGTTCCTCATCCGTGGTAGGTACATGATTTTCTTCTGTCCCTTTTTTCATAGTAATTTCAATTAACTAAACTCCACTTCTTGTTGTAATAGCCTACACTTGTTCATCTTTTGGCTTCTGTTGAAGTCTTTGAGGAAATGGAATAGGCGGCACAAAAGCTCGAACAAGGGCTGTATTCTTCATTTTTGGTGTCTCAATAATTACAAAATTCGCAGCTTCCATTACTATTACCTATTCCCATGGGTTCTTTTTCTGTATCATTTGCAGAGTACCATGTGTTCTGTTGGCTAATGCAACTACTATCTGCCTAACCTGAGTTTCCAAATTTTTAATTGTTGCATGTTGGTTTTGAATAATAGCCTACTGGTTCTGAAAATTAGTCACCTTTGGTAATAAACTTAGCCACTAATTCTTCCAACGATGACTTCTTTTCATGTTGTTGTTGAAATCCAGGTGGGTTCCCCTGAATTTTACATCATTGACCCTAATTATTAACCCATGAGAAGTTAGGATGTTTGCTCCAACTTTGGTTATAAGTGTTGGAATAAGGATCGTTCTCCTACGTCTAAAAGTTCTGTGTATAACTGGAGTTTTGAGCTTGATACGCATGTGTGGATGCTAATCCATAACTCACAGTTCTATTATCTGCCCCGCAGCTCCCATAGACTAGTGCTGGTTGGCACATCATGCTCACATTTTGAGTGAGGTTGTCTAATTTCTTTGTTAGTACTACCATCTAGGCTGCCAATGATGTAATTACGTCAATGTTGTGAATATCTGCTATTTCCATAAAAGTTTCCCTTTCTCTTATACACATAGTCTGATTTTTTGCTATTTTCTTAGAGATCTAAAACGTTGTCTAAAGGAATATCCATGATTGATCCTCCCGTTGAAATGTCGATCATGTTAAGGTATTTCGGGTGCATGCCTAAATAAAAGATGTAGAACTTAGCATTTTTAAGAATGTCGAGATTGGGGCACTTTTTGAAGTAATCCTTGAATCTTCCCCACACTTTTGGATAGCTCTCAATGTCTTTTTGCTTGAATGTAGTGGCTTCATTTTTTATTTGATGGACTCGAGAAGGTGGGAAGAATTTCAAGGTAAATTTTTGTACCATCTCATTCCACGAAACGATACCCCCAGGAAGTAGTAAGTTTAGTTATTCACGTACACTCTCCATTAAAGTATGAGGGAATAGATGCATTTAAAAAACATCAGTTGAAATGCTTTCATGACTGATCACCTCGCAAAACATCAGGAAAGCTTGTATGTGTTCATGAAAATTTTCAGTTGGTTTTCTCGAAAATCTAATGTCCTAATGATTTTGAAATAAGTTGATGACATCTGATCAAACGTGTAAGTTGGCTTGCCCAAAAGGTGGCTAAATAATAGTCGGTTGCACAGGAGGTATGAGATTTAGGTCATCCCGAAGAACTTCTCTTGGCGGATTTGGTTGTTCTGGTGCATCTGGTGGTAGTTGAACTTGACTTTGATTTTTTGCATGTCTTTTATTTTTCTTTGTTCTTTTCTTCATTATTTGNTCTCGAAAATCTAATGTCCTGATGATTTTGAAATAAGTTGATGAGATCTGATCAAACGTGTGAGTTGGCTTGCCCAAAAGGTGGCTAAATAATAGTCGGTTGCACAGGAGGTATGAGATTTAGGTCATCCCGAAGAACTTCTCTTGGCGGATTTGGTTGTTCTGGTGCATCTGGTGGTAGTTGAACTTGACTTTGACTTTTTGCATGTCTTTTATTTTTCTTTGTTCTTTTCTTCATTATTTGAAGGTTCTTTTGATCTTGAGATCCAATAGTAGGAGCTCTATTTCTTTAGAATCTTGCATAAACTGTCAAAAATAAATAAAAGAGATTAGATGTGTAAATAATAGCCTAAAACAAAATCAAAAAATTCGAATACTATAAAATTAATAAAGTCCAATTAAATACTTTGTTCCCCGGCAGGGGTGCCAAAAAGTGTTCGTACGAAAGCCACAAGCGTACGGGATTGTTGATAAGTAATAGATTTGATAAGGTGAGAGTATCGTTCCACAGGGAATAAAATTTATTCAAGTTTACTAGTTTTGTATGCAATTCTAATTATGTAAAGAAAAGATAAGCTGAGAGTATCATTCCACAGGGAATAAAATTTATTCAAGTTTACTAGTTTTGTATGCAATTCAAATTATGTAAAGAAAAGAGTGATTTTGATTTGATTTTATACTAAATTATCTAAGAAAGTGATAAAAAGTATTTTTGTATCAAATTATGGATGATTGTAATGGATTTCGAATTCGCCTATTACTATCTATTTCAATTCATGATTTATAATCTAGTTCTGTTTGTGCATTTTGACAACCAATAAAGCTATGATATATAATTTTCTTTTTCCAAGATAAATTAAATTTATCCTAACCATGACCCGAATCTATTATTAGCTCGATAAGCTTACTAATCTTTCGTAATGTATTTAGATTATCTATATAATTGCACACATGATAAATGTTAATCCTAATATCTATTGCACATATGTTAATTGTACCACATTTTAAACTTATTGTGAGTCTCCCGACACTACAACAAGAAACTAATTTTCTAACTGGTAGTCAATCAATTAAATAATACAATGGGTAAGTAAAATTATTCAAGAAACACAAGAAATAAATTAAACTACTAGTCTTGAATTAGAAATAAATAACAAGTAGAGTTGATCTTCATCCAATACAAAAGTGGATCTAGCCTAGCATATTTTTAAATAAATTACAAGAATAAAAAAATATCACCCGGACCATGAAATAATTCAAAAGATGTTGATCTTCAATTACAATGCCGAATTCTTCAAAATCTTGATGTAATTGACCTTCAATTCCTTCTTAGGGCTTGATCTCCTCTCTCAAAATATAGCCATTGGCCCCTTATTTTTGATGAATTTGATGATACTATTATGTATGAAGAGACAAGAGAGGTCTTCTTCTAATGTGTAGCCCTTGTTTTGTATTTATAAGAGTAAAAAAAATGAATCAGTGGACACAGTGAGGGGTATGTTGGATCACAAAGATCAAGTAATCGTTACATTATTATAGTTAGATGGATCTACATGTTCATTCATGCATCGTATCTAGATTTTTTTTCCCTACTCAATTCTAATATACAATAAATGGCTATTTTTCAGCCAAATGTCTCTCATCACATTTTTCGTTATTTTGAAACAAAACCAACTTGTCAAGGATAAATATGTGGATTGGAAACATAATTTGATGTTTGTGCTTATTGTCGAAAAATTAGATTTTTTGCTCGAGGAGGAATGTCCCGAAAAACCTATTGACACAACAAGCAAGGCCAAGAGGGATACGTGTAATAAGTGGATTGCAACTGACAAGATGACTAGCTATTACATTTTGGCATCAATGTTAAACGTGTTACAACAAAAGTTTGAAAGTCAGGTGACCTATTACAGAAAGCCTGAAGGGCATGTTTAGACATACTAGAAAGCCTGAAGGGAATTTTTGGACATCAAAGTAGGATGGCTCATTTCAAGGTCGTTCATACCTTACAGATTATCTCAATGAAACCTGGAACATCTGTGAATGATCATATGTTGATTATGATTGCAGACTTCAACGTGACGGAAAATCTAGGTGCAACTATTGATTAGAAAAATCAAGTTGATATTTTATTAAATTCTTTATCTAATATGTTTTTACAGTTCACTATGGACTATCACTTACACATAATGGATATGACATTGACTGAATTGATGAATGAGTTGCAAAATGTGGAAAGTGGTCTTAAAGGTAAGAGTAGCCATGCTCATGCATCAATTGCTAACTCCTCTAGTTCCAAGCCAAAAGACGGAGTTGGAAAGAAGAGGAAAAGTTAACAAAAAGTCAGGTAGCAACAAAAAGTTCGAATCAGATTGAATGCTGAGAGGCAAGTGTTTCCATTATAGTCGCAAAGGACGATGGAAGAAAGCCTGCTCTGATGCACTAGCTAAAAAGTAAGGTGTTTGTGAGTTTTTTTTATTGATGAGTCATGTTTGGTGGTTGTTTCATAAATTCGTGGGTTGCAAACCCTGGAGCCACTAATCATATATGAATATCTATACAGGTACTTCAGGAGAGCAGAAGACTTAATGAGGGCTAGTTTAAAATTACCGTCGATAGAAGAGCTATAGTTTCAGCAAGAGCAATATGAGTAGTTTACTTTTATTTCAGTATTGGTAGGTATTTAATTCTTAGAGAGTATTATTATGTCCCGTGGATGAAGTAGAATTTTCTTTCTGTTTCATGTTTAATAGGACAAAGTTATTCTATAAATTATGTGCATGATGCGCTTTATTTATTAAAGAATAAAGCTCGCATTTGCGCGGATATTTGATGAATGGTCCTTATATTTGAAATTGTACCACAAATAAAATAAATGTTACTTCTGCTAACCATAAACAAAAAATCATACCTTACTAATGATATATATCTTTGGCATCTTGGACCTAGACATATTAACCTTAACAGAATACAAAGATTGGCTAGAGATGGTCAAGAGATGGTCCACTTAACACACTTACAGTCAAACCATAGGCAATATGTGATTTTTGTTTGGAAGAAAAAATGACCAAGAGATCATTTTTGTCAAAAGGACATAGAACTAAAGAAGTATTAGAAATAGTTCATTTTGATGTATGTGGACCTAAGATACACCTGCATTAAGGGCTATGAATATTTTATCTCATTTATAGATGATTACTTTAGATTTGGATACATCTACCTAATGGCTAGAAAGTCAGATGCTTTCGAAAAATTCAAAGAGTATCAGACGAGGTCGAGAAACAGTTAGGTAAGAGTATTAGACACTTCGATCAGATAGGGGTGGCAAATATCTCTCGGGAGAATTCAAGGACTACTTGATAAAAAATAATATTGTTTCTCAACTCAATGTGTTTGGTACACCCAACAAAATAGCGCTTCAAAAAGAAGATATAGGATATTGTTAGACATGTTTAGGTCAATGATGAGTTTTGCAACTCTACCTATCTCATCTTAGGGATATGCACTGCAAATTGCTTACTTCACATTCGAATTTGGGGATGTCCGACTCATATGCTGAAAGTGAAGGTAGAAAAAGTTGGAGTCTAGGTCGGAGATATGCTTGTTTGTAGGATACCCTAAAAATACAAGGGGATTATTTTTATAGTCCTCTAAATAGGAAGGTCTTTGTTAGCACAAATGCAACTTTCTTAGAGGATAAGTATATTAATGAACGTCAGTCCAAATGAGGCTATAGAGTACTTAGATGACCTTGCTGAAAAAGCTCATACTTGGACTGGACCTAGCACTTCTGATAGTACCAATAGGTCACGACTCATAGCAAACTCTTCTAGTACATGTATTTATCATCTTAGGGAGGAGGATAGTCTTAGAGCTAAGGTAGAAGCCCTAACTAGAGAACTTGAAACCTTACGTGCTAAGAACTCAAAGCCTACACATAATGTTGCATATGTTGAATCCTCTAGACCTTGTAGCGTGTGTGGTGGAATTGATCATCCAACGCAAGAGTGTTCCACTCTAGCTGAGATGATGGGGGGTTTATGAGGAACACTGCAATGTTTTAGGTAAGTAAAAAAGCCTTATGCTCCTTTTTTTGACACCTACAATCAACGGTGGCAGAATCATCCCAATTTTAGCTAAAATCTGAAAACCAGCAACCTGCCCAACCATCTAAAGCTTTTAATACACCTTCATGTCAACCCATATCTTCTAGGAACTCTTTCGAAGACACTTTACATACTTTTATAAAGTACAAGGAAAGACCAATCAAAAGTTTGAAACTATGATCACTCAATTGGTTGAGGAAAACAAAGAGATAAAAAATCATATGTCTAATTTGACTAATGCTTCAGCTATAGTGGAACGTGGAAAGTTTCCAGCTCAGGCTCAACCAAATCTTAAGGGACAACATATGGCTCAAACTACAGGTTCAGAAGAAAACGAACTTAAAGAAGTGAATGCTATCACTACTCGAAGTGGGAAGGTTATAGTACCAATCACCAAGTCTAGGGAGTCTAGGGAAAATGAAAAAGACTTTAGTAATTCTGAAGAGAGCAGTCCTAGTGAAGAAGTAGTGAAAAATCTAGCTAGAGTGCCATTCCCTTAAGCTCTCAAGCCTATCATGAAAGCTACTAGTCAACACAATGAGATCCTACAGTACCTTAAGCAAGTAAAAATTAACTTACCTCTCTTGCATGTGATTGCCCAAGTTCATACCTATGCTAAAGTCCTTAAGAACTTGTGTACTGGGAAGAGGAAGCATCATGTTAAGAAAATTGCTTTCTTGGCTGAGCAAGTAAGTGTGGTGATTGAGCAAAGGGTCCTACCAAAATATAAGGACCCTAGTTGTCCTACCATTTCTTGCATCATTGGGAGCTGTGAGTTTGCATAAGGAGGAATATGCTAAAATTTTGCAAAATCTCAGAATTATGGGACATCACCATGGCTGTCCAAATTAAAAAAATTACTAGAAAGGAGTGGAGAGCAGCAATTGTCGAACATTGAGAGTCCCAAACCAGAGTTGAAACTACTGCTCCTAGGACTGAAAAATGTATTTCTTGGATCAGTTTTCCTGTAATTATTTCTTCAGGATTAAATTGCATTCCATGGAGAGCTAAAAACATTAGTGAAGCTAGGAAGGCACAAAATTGAATTCGGTGATTTCAACACTTTTTGATTCATTAATTTTGATTTTCATGTTTTAAACAATTAAATGGTTAAGACTTCATTTTCATAAAGTTATTTTGAGATTGACTTGACTTTTATTAAATTTTTCATAGAATCAGCCACACTTTTTTCTATCGGATGATTGAAGTATTCGTTTAGGCTTTAATCTCATTTATTTATGTTTCATGGTGTGATTGATTGCTGCTTTATGCTTGAGTATATGGTTTATTCTTTAATTTGATTTTAACAAACAAAAGTGTGCATGCTATAGTAGGAGGATTAACCATTAAAATTATAATTGAATAAATGGGTTTAAATGACATATTTCTGGTTAGAGAAACTAGGTTGAACATCTCTAATTGCGTTATAAAAAATAAATCATTGATGTTGAATGATCCAATCTAACTAAGGGAATTCCAAAGATTCACTCCTTAAAACTTGATTTTAACTTCATTCCAACAAATACACTCTTTTAATATTTCAAACTTGATCTTAATTTCATTTGAACAAATAAATTTTGAGATTTTAAAAGAACATTCATTTTTCGATCCTTTAAATATTTTTACTATCTCCATGTGGAATCGACACCCCGAAGCTGTGCTGCAATTACAGCATTATTCTTTGGGCATAATCAACTAGTAGGTGACATGCTTTTTCAAACACCAAACTATCAGGTGACATTCCAATTGGCATTTTGAAAGCTATTCGATATGCCCACTGTGCTTCATCAAGTTTATGAGCCCAATTTTGCAGTTGGTGTTCACCGTCTTTTCCAAATTTTGTTTAATCTCCTATTGGAAACTTCTGCTTGTCCATTAGATTAAGGATGATAACCAAGTGCTAGTTTGTGCCGACATTGTATTTAGCCAAAAGGAAATTGAAAAGTTTGTTACAGAAATGTGTACCTTCATCACTTACTATTGCTCTCGGTGTGCCAAACCGTGTGAAGATTTTTTATGCATAGACTTCAAAGCCTTTGCATCATTTGTTGGTGTAGCAATGGCCTCAACCTATTTAGAAACATAATCTACTATAAGAAGGATATATATCTGGCCAAAGGATGGTGGAAACGGACCCATGAATTCTATACACCACACAAAAAATAATTTCACCTCGAGCATATTAGTCAATGGAATCTCGTGATGCCTTGAGATATTCCAAGTACGTTGACAACAGTCACATGTCATCACAAAGGCATAGCAACCCTTGAAAGGGATGGCCAATAGAATCCCGACTGTAATACCTTAGAAGTAGTACGTGTAGGATCGAAATGACCTCTATAAGGTGAGGAATGACAATACTCCATAATAAATTTTGTCTCCTCCATTGGGACACACATCTTAATGATCATATCCACGCATTTTCTGAAGAGAAGTTGATCATCCCATAGATATGACATCATGTGAGAATTTCTTCTTTTAGTGAGAATTCAAGTCAGGTGGCATCCTTCAACAAGTCAAGTAATTAACAAAATCAGCATACCACGGGATTCTTGATGAAACTGCTAACAGACGCTCGTTAGGAAAAGTTTCTTGAATTTGATTGTTATCTATCACCTCTTCATTCTCCAACCATGAAAGATGATTAGCAACCACATTCTCACTGCCTTTCTTATCCCGAATTTCCACATCGAATTCTAGCAACAACAAAACCCATCGAATTAAGTGAGGCTTAGCATCTTTCTTATCAAATAGATATCGGATCGCTGCATGATCTGTGTAGATGAATACTTTGGTGCCAATTAGATAAGATCTAAATTTGTCACAAACAAATACAACTGCTAACATCTTTTTCTCTGTTGTGGTGTAGTTTACTTGAGCTACATTCAAGGTTTTGCTAGCATAGTGAATTGCTTAGAAAATCTTTTCACTAATTTGTCCCAAAACAGCTCCTACAGCATAATCACTGGCATCACACATTATTTCAAATGGTTGATCTCAATTCGACATTATCATAATGGTAGTTGTAACCAATTTCTCCTTTATTGCTTCAAATGCCTTGAGATAGTCATCATCAAAGACAAATCATATATCTTTTGCTGGAAGGTTGCAAAGGGGTTTAGCTATTTTCGAGAAATTTTTTATAAATGTCCTATAAAATCCAGTGTCCCAAGAAACCCCAAATTCCTTTCACACTAGTGGGTGGTGGTAGCCTTGCTATTGTATCTATCTTAGCTCAGTTGACTTCTAGTCCCTTTGCTAAAACATGGTGGCCTAGCACAATTCATTCTTGTACCAGGAAATGACACTTCTCCTAGTTAAAAACTAATTTCTTTTCTTCACAGCGTTGCAATACTAAATAGAGATTGTGAAGGCAATTATCAAAAGAACTACCAAATATAGAAAAATCATCCATAAATACCTCAATGATTTCCTATACCATGTCTGCGAAGATAGCCATATACATTGCTGAAAAGTGGCTGGAGCATTGCATAATCTAAACGGCATCTGTCTATAGGCAAAAGTACCGTATGGGCAAGTGAATGTCATCTTCTCCTGATCCTCTGGAGCTATTGCAATTGATGGTAGCTAGAATAACCATAAAAAAACAATAGTGAGAATAGCCTACTAGTCTGTCCAACATTTTATCAATTGATAGAAGTGAAAAGTGATCTTTTCGAGTTGCTTTGTTCAGCTTCCTGTAATCGATGCAAACCCTCCAACCAGTCAATGTTCGTGTAGGAATCAGCTTGTTTTTTTGGTTCTTTACTACTGTCGTTCCCCTTTTCTATGGCACCACGTGTACCGGACTAACTCATGCACTATCTGAAATAGCAAATATAATCCCTATCTTCTGTAGGTTTAATATCTCTACTTTCAACACTTCTTTCATAGCTGGATTCAACCTATTTTGATGTTCAATAGACAGTTTGTGAGAATCTTCCATGAGAATTTTGTACATGCAAACTGTAGGACTTATCCCCTTGTTATCAGCTATAGACCAACCTAAAGCAACTTTATGTACTCTCAACATTTTCATAATTTATCATCTTCATTCTTGGTAAGCGGGGAAGAAATAATCACCGGAGATGTAGAATTTTCCTCCAAAAATGCATATCGAAGGTGGGCTGGAAATTACTTCAGTTTAGATTTACTACTTTCATTACCCTTTCTGTCATCTGAGCCCAGTGCATGCTGAATATCTTCAATTTGCGATGGATTACTATCATCTGGCAATGATTCAATAGCCAATATGAAATCAACTAAGTCCTTGCTTCCTGTGTAACCTCCAGGACTTTTGTAGCACTAAACATCATACAATGCTCTAGGGGATCCTCAATGAATATTTTCTCTTATATCAAAGTCAATTCTATGACAAGTATCAATGTCATCCGAAAATCTCATTGCTTGGTAAATATTGAACATCACTTATTCATCATTTACTCTCAAAGTTAGCTGCATGCCTTGTATATTCAATTAGGGCTCGTCCTGTTGCTAAAAATGGCCTACCCAAAATCAATGGAATCTCCTAATCTACGAAGTCAGCTCGGAAGATGAATTTATCAACCTTTACTAAAACGTCTTCAATAATCCTTCGTGGGTATGTAAGGGACATGTTAGCTAGTTGTAGAGTAACCATTGTTGGTTTTACCTCCCCAAGGCCTAACTTCTTGAACACTGACAAGGGCATCAAGTTGATGCTTACTCCAAGGTCACAAAGGGCTTTATCAAAAGAGCCTCCAAAGGTGCATGGAATAGTGAAGCTAGCCGGAACTTTTCTTTTCTGAGGGAGCTTCTTTTGAAGAATAGCACTACATTCCGCTATCAACTTCATCGTCTTATATTCATCCAATTTTCTCTTCTTCAACATTACTTATTTCATGAACTTATTGTAATTTGGCATCTGTTCCAAAGCATCTGCAAATGAGATATTAATATGAATTTTCTTGAAAATATCCAAGAACTTGGCAAATTGTGCATCGAACTTCTTCTTCTAGAATCTTTGTGGAAATAGAAATGTTTACTTGATGAATGGTCGGTTACCAGGGAATGATACAGAGTTAGGCTTGTAATCCTACTTTGTTTGGTCTACATGATTCTCTTGTTCTACAACGTTTGTTCTTCACTCTGATCAGGTATAGAGGTTGATGACACTATTGGCATGTTCTATCCAACTTTCTTGCCACTTGTCAAAGTAATAGCTTTGCAGTATTCCTTTGGATTTACCTCTGTATCACTTGGAAACTTTCCTTGTTGTTGAGACTTCATTCATGTAGCCAACTAACCAATATGAACTTCAAGATTCTTCATTATTGCTCCCATATTGGTCACGTATGTCTTGATATTATCCAAGCATGATTCATCTTTGTTGAACCACGATCTCGTCTCAGAAATAAAAATCCACTGGAGGTTTTCTAAAGATGTTTTCCCTTTTGAAGTTGAGAGTTGAACTCAGGAGGAGGTTGAAGTACATTCCTGTTGTTGCCATATGACATATTCTCGTGATTCCGAAGACCTTGATGGTAGTGATTAGAAGAGTAGTTTCCTCTTTAATTGTAATTCCTACTGTTGACATACTTAGCCTATTCATTCACTATTTCTGTCTCCTGATGTGCTACAGAAGCAGCCATAATTGAATCTGACTTCTGTTGATTACTCTGAGTAGTAAGTGTAGCTATCTGATTAGTAAGTGATGAAACCTGAGCTACTAATGCAGTGATGGAAACCACTTTATGTAGACCGGTTACTCTCTTTACGCTTGATCTCTCACTCGGCCATTGGTAACTGTTTGTAGCTATGTCATCCAATAGAGCATATGTAACATAGCCATTAAAATACCTCATACAGCTACATCAACTATGGTTTTTGTTTGCCCATTTAACCCATTGTAGAAAATCTCAATCTGCATCCAATTCTGAAAAACCATGTTGAGGATACCTTCTAAACAGGTCTTTGAATCTCTCACATGCTTCATAAAATGGCTGGAAGTTAAATTGTCCAAATTGACCAATTTCGCTCCGAAGTTGAGCTAACTTGGAAGGTAGGAAGTACTTGGTGAGAAATTTCTGAGTTAAGTCATCCCAAGGTGTGATAGAACCATATGATAGTGACTAGAACCAAGCTTTAGCTTTATCCCTCAAAGAGAAGGAGAAAAGACGGAGTTTAATTGTCTCTTCAGTAACTCCATTCATCTTCACTGTATCACAAATTTCTAGAAAAGAGCGTAGATGGACATTTAGGTCTTCTATCGGAGCTACCCAAACTGATGGAGTTGTACCATTTGTATCAATCTTAACTTTAGTTCGAAATTATTTATGGCAATGGTTGGGCGCAGGATACCACAATAGTTTTCATTGACCATCGGCCTGACGTGGTCCTGAATAGCTCGTTGTTGATTATTTTCATTAGTTGGTCTTGATTCTTGTTCTTCCACTGCTTCACATTTTTTTTTCTATATATCCCTCAGAAAGAGAAATGTACGCTCTAGTTCAGGATCAACCGGTAGTAATTCAAGATTCCTAAATTTTCGCATACACAGTTGAAAATAACAACCAAAGAACTATTAGAGATAGAGAAAAAGTATATGAAAACAAAAATAAAAATCTAAATTAAATAAAAGCTAATTGGTAATAATATCAATAGAAATCCAATGAAATAATCTCCGACAACGGCGCCAAAAACTTGTCACGCGTTTTCTATACCGTGATTTATGCCGCAAGCATATAGTGTCAAGTTTTGTAATATAGCAATAAAGTCAAAGGGTCAAACCCCACAGGGGTTGTAATTTAATTCCTACTAAATACTATAATTATTTCAGCTCTCACTTTATCTAGAAAAATCAATTCTCAAGTCAATTTTTTATACTAAAATAATATGAATGTGTAACAATTCAAATGAAAGAAAACAAATTATAGAAAAGTTATCAATGTGAGAAGGCCTAAGGATTGATTTCACCTCACTATCAACAATATTTTTCAACTTCTATAGTTATTTCTATCAACTTTTCTTGAATTTATAGGCAAGAACCTTAGGTTAATTCTATTCCCTCTCTTGAGTGCTAAATAGACCTATTTCTATATTTAAATCCAATATGTCTATTCCAAATTAACACTATAGAAATTATATGCGCAAGATTCTCAAATGGGATAAGTCTCAAAGATTTTATATTTTTCTCTCGAAATCTACAAAATCTAGGTTATGCTATTCTTAAATCATGCCTAAATTCATCTCTTTCAAGTACCGAAATTTAAAGCATCGAATCATTCAATTATTGATCAGTTAATTGAAAGCATTGCGCAAGAATCAATACAAATAAATTAATGAAAAAATAAAAGGAAATAACTATATTAGAATCCAAATATGTCTCAAGTTTAGTTACATCAAACCCTTGATAGTAAAGTTAGTTCTTGAATACTAGCAACAACATATTAAATTCTAAAATAAAGAACATGGAGAAGAAAAGAACAAGAAAAACAGTTTTGCCGCTTGAATTCTTCTCCAATTCGTTGTCGTTTTTGGTCTTGATGATTGCTCTTTTTCCTTGCTTCCTAAGCCGTCTTCTTTTTTCTAATTTAGGTCTTCAATATTGTATTTATAGTCTCTTAAGGTATCAAGACGGATTCAAGTTGGAACGGGCCAAAAAAGTTACAAAAATTATGTTTTCTTATAACCCATGAAGTGGCGCCGCGGTGCAGCGTCCACTGGCTGGCGTCACGGTGCCAACAGTTCTGCTAGTTTTCTTCGCTGGCCAGCTCCCTCATTTTTTTTCTTCCCAATTTACTTTAGTCATTTGGTTTCCTCCACTTTTGCCTCTTTTCCACTTCATTTTTCTTCTTCTTTTACCTCCTCTTCAAGTCCAATTCTATGATCAACACATGGTTCCATCCCAAGCTCCAATATACAACATTCTCTCCAATTTACATAAACTATAAAACAACATGAACAGATACATCATAACGCTCAAAAGTGCTTAAAAACAAGCCAAAAACTATACTTTAAGGTGTTAGTTTAATGAATGATTTAGACTCATCACCATTTCTAAGGGAAAATTTTGAGAGCCATGTGCGAGAAACGCATAGACATTTCTCTACCCCCTATTATCCCCAAACTAATGGACAAGTAGATGAAGTAAATAAAATATTGAAAATTATCCTAAAAAGAAAGCTTGATTCTGTGAATGGATTATGGGCTAATGATCTACTACAAATTCTGTGGTCATACTGTACTACCACCAAAATCATCATAGTCAAAATTTCTTTCTCTATCGCCTATGGGGTCAAAGCTTTGATCCCAACAAAATAGGTTTGATTTCAAAATAGGTTTTAATTTGGCAAGAAAGTTAAACATTAGCAAAGAATAGAATGAAGTCATGAACGTGAGTTTAGAAACATTGGAAGAAAAACTAAATGATTCCCAAATGAAGCTCGCCATATATCAAAGGAAATTGGAAAGACACTTCAATTCCAGGGTTCGTAGAAAAAAATTTAATGTGGGAGATTTGGTATTAAAGAAAGTTTTTATTGTGGATAACGAAATATGTTCGAGTTTGCTAGCCCGAAATGTGAGGGGCCATACACGATAGTCGAAATGATTGGGATAGGAACATATAAACTCATTGATGAAAGTGATCAATCCCTTAAACATCTTTAAAATGGCACGTATTTGAGAAAATATTATCAATAAAACAGCTTTGTTTCGATCATGGGGAAGTTATATACATCAAGCAGTTAACGAATTTAACATTTTTTTAAATTTACATTGATATGACAAAATCCTTCAGCTAAACAAACTTATCAGCTCGAGCAAAATACACTATTCAAAAAATGAACAAATGTAATAGAATAAATTCAAAAAATTTCGTTATTACAAAGAAAGGTTACAAACATAAAGCTCGACTGCAGTAAATTCACCCTAAAGGATTATATTCATTAATGAACTAATCTAACAGATGTGGAAAATACATCTTAGACTCATAAAACTTCTAACTTCTGGTTCCCATGACCACGAGGTGAGTAAAGGGTAGAGGAAAGCGTTTGATGGTGTAAGAATTCGCAGCATTCTTTAACATGAGTTTCGGGTCAAGAAACTTACTTGAAATGATGAATTCCAAGATCTTTTCATGGTTGAATCACCTTGCATTCCAAAGCTCCAAAATTTGCATTTCTTGTTCTCCAATTGTCCCAATCTCGATCACAATGGAAAGAGATTATTATCCACAATATAAGTGTCAATTTTTGTGAGATTTCATATCCAAAATATGGTTCTAATGACTTTCCAATTTTGGTGTGTATTTTCATACGAATTTTCACTATTTTCATGCCATCTCCTTCCAATCCATAATCATTGAAGGTTGTATGGGAGTTAAGGGTGGTTATGGGGAGTTGGATGTCTGAACTTCAAATTCAAACCATTCCCTTCAACCCTTTTAATAACTTGTGGGTCGGGTCATCCCACNATTTTCACTATTTTCATGCCATCTCCTTCCAATCCATAATCATTGAAGGTTGTATGGGAGTTAAGGGTGGTTATGGGGAGTTGGATGTCTGAACTTCAAATTCAAACCATTCCCTTCAACCCTTTTAATAACTTGTGGGTCGGGTCATCCCACATGGGCGACCCACGACCCGTATTTTTTTTCTAACATCTTCCACTCGCACATGATGGGTTTGATCCAAACCACAAAAGACAACGAATGTCACGTGTTAGATCTTTCTCAAGATCTATCACACAAAAATTCATACGACAAATAGATCGTGCGTCCAGCGAGTAATATTAGAGCTCACATTACTATAAACCTATTAGGGATATA
>CAIGRP010001535.1:0-10826 GCA_903798385.1 Fraxinus cuspidata
AAAAACTCGCTCTTAGTCATTCTATCAAGAAAGTCAAAAGAATTCAACTGCAGAAAGTTTAAATAATATTTTTATATGATTTATTTATTTCAACGGTTGTCTTGGACATTAAGTATAACAAATCTAGATTAATAATCGTTTTGACATATTAAATTGGATAATATGAATTTTGTTGTAAATAAAGTAGTAATTATAAATTACCATTTTGTCCCTTGCATCCCTAATTCTTTCACATAAATATGGGGCTTTGGTTCTTAATAAAATACATACAAGTCTATTGACATGTTTACTTTCTTCTCATTTTCTCTCTATTTTACAATTCGATATCAACACAAAGTTCTAGCCTATTGAATTAGCAAAACTTAATTCATTTTTCTGCTTACAAATCTCTAGTCAATTGAGGTAGAAAACAATAATTTTTCCTTCAATTAAAGAAAATCAAGAAATTATAGCCAATTGTGTTTACAAAGAAACTCTTCTTTTCTAACTCAAAGAAAATGTCAGTTTTCTCTTAACCTTGAATTGCATAACAAAGTGATATATTTATTCGATATGGTCATATAATTTGACTATACCAATTGTTGTGTTCAAATTGTATTGGCTATTTTTGTGTCCAAAATCATGCTTTATTGAGTTGTAATTTGAGTCAAAGAGTCAGGGTTGGGTTATGTGTTGAAGAAATCAAAGATGGTACAAGGAGTAAAAATAGTTACAAAAAGGTCGTTGCCAAAACATGGAGCGCTCCAGCGTCATTTTTAGAGACTCAACTGCTCGCTAGCCACGGAGCTCGAAGCTCGAGCAGCGGATGTATCCAGCCAAACCCTAGTTGCAATTTTCAACATGTTTTACAACCCTAAACAACCGCAAACACTTCATCTTATATATACCCAAGCCATAGTCCATCCCTAATGCATTTTGTTTTATTAGTTGAGCTTTTATTCATTCAAGAAAACATCCTACAAAAATAAAAAACATATTCTATAAATCTTTTTCGTTAATCATAAGACTAAAACACAAATGTTCTAAAGATCAAACACTAAAAACCAAATAAGTTTCCAATTATCCTTCAGAATTCTAAAGTTGGGGAGATGGAGCTGGAGTTCCAGTTTGAGAAGAACGATGTTCGTTCTTAGTTATCCATGCAAAGGAAAAAAATCAAGAGTTCTGGAAAGTTCTAGAGGCACAATCGAAAAGGTTCTTTAGTGATTTACAGATTGGGTGGTTAGAATATACTAAGTTTAGTTGTGTCTGGACTAGCTATATTTATTTTTATTTTTTAGTAGAATATTTTGGCAAGGTTTGCTTGGAGATTTTTTATTCATGTGAAGAGTTTTTCAAGGGATTTTCTTTCATTAATATATCTGGTGTTAATTTTACTTTTATAGTTTTGATATGCATGATTGATTAATTAATTATGGTTTATATTTATTCAACTTAATTATCTATAAACAATAATTAGTGTCTTTGTTGTTTTTTATTGATTGTTATTTTTAATTCTGCAATATACATTTATACTCTGCTCTAGGTGTTGTTGGGTCTAAACATCCGTCGTTATAGTATAATTCAAATCGTATCAGGGGATAATTCGTTCATTGACCCAATTTTGTCTAGATGAGTCAATCACTTTTTGGAAGTGATTATGCTTACTGAAATGTAAGAATGAGAACTTTTTTAAAGTCTATGAATGAGAGGGTTTGGATTAGAGTAGAAAAATGTTGGATTGCCCCCCTTCTACATTTGTCATTGTGTTGTATGTGCTCATATCTCTACTTGGACTAAAAAAATGTAGCAAAGTGTAATTGGAATAACAGAGGTGGCCATGCCATCTTTATGGCTATTTTCCCAAAAAGTTTAAACAGTTATCCATGTGTAAGACTGCAAAGGAAGTTTGTGAAATTAGAAACAATACATGAGAGAATTATGATCGTGAAAAACTCAAGCTTCAAATGTTGACCACTAAGTTTGAAAAAAAATAGGATGAACGATAATGAATCCTTCTATGAGTTCTATGCGAAACTGAATAATATAGTGAATTCTAGTTTTAACTTAGGTGAGCCAATCATCGAGGCCAAGATTGTGAGGAAAGTTATGAGATCCCTACCTAGAGGAGTTAGACCTAAGGTCACAGCTATTGAAGGAAAAGACTAGTGATCATACTGATGATGACACACTAAAGGATGAAGAGTTTACTTACTTTATTAAGAAATTTAAGAATTGTTTTTAGTAATAATAGGAGACCTTATGAGATATAGAAGGGTGACTCTAGTAAATATAGAAAACATAAGAGAGAGAGAAGAGTGATACTAGACATGCCTGGAAGAGGTCTCAATTAGTGAAGTGTCATGAGTGTTAGGGTTTTAGACATTTTAGAGCTGAGTGCCCCAGTTGAAACTAGGTAAGGTTATAAACTCTATTCTCACCGATAATGAATCTAGCTTCAATGATGATAAAGAGAATTCCAATTCGGATAAGGGTATGAATTATATAGCACTTTCTTTTGTGGTTAAGAGTAAACCTATAGAAGTGCACATAAGAGACTTTAGGACATAGAAACATTTGACTCTTCATAGGAAGAATTAGAAGATGAACGGGATATTTATGAGAAGTTTGACCAGCTATTTGAGGATGGTCTTAAGTTGAAGAATGTTAATATCCGCTTTTAAGAAATTACATGAACTGGAGTTAGAAAAAGGAGAGCTTAGAAGTCAAATTTGAAGAGTCAACTAGAAGATTGAATAAGTTGAAGCTTGAGAAATAATCCTTAGAAATTAAGGTTATGACTCTTACGAATGATCTTGAGAAACCTAGTGTCCAATTTCAATCTTTTTCTAGTGAATTTAAGAAGCTTGATAACATGTTAGAATTTAATAAACTGGCTGGGAATAGGAAATGTTCAGGCTATAATGAAACAAATTCTCTTACCGCTTCCTATTCTAAAAACAAGTCTACACCTGTCTCTATCAAGTCTAAGAATGTAAGAGCTATTGGACAAAAAAACATATGTGCAACATAGGTTTCCTCAACCTAAAGTTCAATGCTTAATACCTAGAATTAATCCTAGGTTTATTTCCACCTGTGATAATTGTGGTGAGTTAGGTCACATAAGACTTAGGTGTCGTATGCTCTTGGTTAGGAACAACAAAAAAGATCCTCCTACTCATGTAAGATTCTAGACTAATCAAGTGATTTACTTGACTGATATAATGAGTTAATTTGACTAAGATGACATCTTCTTCTAAGAAGATTTAGATAAAAAAGACTGAAATCTCTAGTCAAAGTGATGTTATAAATGCGGTGTTGCTCGCTTTGCTCTTAAAAGTAGGAACATTTGTGTTCTTCAATGAGTAGATCATTAGGTTCATGAATTTTCAAGTACATGGTGTCTACATATTCATACATGCACTCTATTTTTTATTTCTTATCTCATTTTTTCATTATCCTTTTAAAATGAAAAATATAAAATTGAAAAAAAAAAAAGGAAAAAAAAAAGCTTTTTGATATTATAACACTTTAAAATGATTAGACATGTCATCTTGTGATCAAGTAATAGTGAATAAAGTTTCATTGACTTAATTTAAAACTTGTTTGGAATGCTTGATATAGGTTGCTTCATGTATCATCTGCAATGTACACGCTAAACCCTTGTGAGCGAGTCTTAATTGCAGATGTGAAATTTGGGATGGTGGTCATCGGTGTGATGAAGTGACCTTGAACATGTAATGACGTTTAACTAGCTAACCTAAACTCTAGTATTTTCCCCCATAAAGAAAGCATTATTAAGTTTAAAATAGATTTGAATTTCATAGAAAAATTGTGATAAATCCTATATTTCTCTTCGTAGACTTTATGACTCAAGTAACTAAACATATTGGGTACCTAAAAATATGGTGCCCTATAGTCATCTGATTTGAGAGTTATCAGCCTAAAACTCTTTATGTGGGTCATTTAGAAAGTTCAATGAAGAAAAGTGTGTACATAATCTATCAAAAAAGTAGAGACAAAAATATATGAATGTGCTCATAAATAGGAGTAATTTTGTTGCTCCCGAAGAAGAACAAATTCACAGAATAACGATATTTAAAAATAATATTGTATCGTCATTCTTGAAAATGTATAAAATTTGTACATATTATATTTTAGACGAATTCTATGCCAATGTTTTTAGTGATACATAACTCTATTTAAACAATATTCTACAGAAATATTGCGTTAATACTCTTGAAAAAATATAAACCTTATACATTAAATAATACTTTGTTGTTTTTTCCTAAATAAAAGTATGAGTTAATATTCTAAAAGAATATTGGATTGATACTCATGAAAAAATGTGATTCCATATACTTTGTAAGAGTTACATTATTATATCGAAATCAACAGTGTAGAAATTCGTAGAATTGGACAGCTTGCACAATTGTTATCAAAATATTGATATCTTAGCGTTTCATGATCCGATTGTCGTGGAATTTGGACAACATGTTTATAACCCATCGTTCTTCAAATCTAATGATTATGATTAAAATCCAACAGTCCATTTGTGAGAAATATCTACACAAACAACAATCAAAATCTTGTAAATTTGTTATTTAGTATAAGAATTGCTTATTGTCTCAATTACACAAATTGCACTATTACATAAAATAATTATTCTAGAGCATGCAACCATCTATCAATTTCAATTGATAAACTTACACGTTTTCTTTAATTGATTGTTATGTATAGATACAATCATTAAATTGTGCATATTCAATTTTTGTATTCGATTCGCATGTTATCATTGATCACAATATAAAATATATTATTTGTACATGTTTAATCGATATGTTTAATTTGTTGTAACTTTCGAAAAATCACAATGTTATACTATTTTGACTTAATATCATTTGATCCTAAAGAAGCACAACTTAATACAAAAAAAAATATGGGCTGTTTGAGCCTCATTTTTTTAAGAATGCATTTTGGAATAATAGATTTATGGAGAATGTCTGGTTGAAAAATAAGGAAAAGTTTTGAATTTGCGTGCAATATTATTTTATTGAAAAATATGTGGTTGAAAAGAAGATAGTGAAAAATGTATTTTGAGAATAATGGGGGATCAAACAAAGGCTGAAGAAACACAATACAACTACATATATATTCAAGAAGAATATTATTTTGTTATTTCTAAAAAATATCAAATGATGTTTTATGGGAATTTTATGAAATCTCCATAAGATATTATGTGTATGGAGGGACAAAATTATTATTGCTAGTAATGTTTTTCCTCTAAAACACTCATAAAGTTTTTAATAGTATTTCTTAACTGCTATACTATACCAATATTAGTACAATTAAAACAAATATTGTATGAATTAGAAATTCAATTACTCTAATATTTTATTGTTGGCATATCCATTTAGGCTATAAATAGATTAATAATGATGCAAAATGAGAATTCAAGTGAATATTTAATGAAAATTTAAGAGATTCTTCAATCCAACAAATTCACATATAATGCTTGTTTTCTATAATATATATGGGTCACTAACCATCACTAGCTAATGTTGGGATTAAATCCTTATAATCTTGAAAATAAATTAAGGTGATATATGGAGCCCGTCAACCTCTATATTGACCATCTAGATATTATTTGTATCTAATAGATATAATATATCTACTAGATATTGCAATGTGATTGTAACCCGAAGTTTGCAAAATTATTGTTCAAATTTTAAATTATGAGTATAATTTTCTGATATACAATCAAGACGACATGTCTTGTTAATACTAGTAAGTCTAAATCTCAATCTTTTAATAAGTATTAGTTAGAATATCGATAAATAGTTTAATACTATTACTTGTTAAACGCTTTTAATTAATTTCTCAATTATTACAATTGATAACAAAGTACTTTCCATTTCTGTTTAGAAAATATTATTAGCATCATGCCAACATCAAAGTATATGCATAGTTTGAACTCTTATGAAATATATCAAGCCCTAATGGGTGATATATTATAACGTGGTTTGTTGATTGTCAATTTAATTGAATAATTTTCTTAGTATTAGGAGGAGAAATTGAGAAGCTAAAAATAATATACATAATGCATCATTACATATCTAGATCCTCGTAAAAATAATTCAAACCAGAAATTCGAAAGATAATTCATTTAGATACATATTAACTAATTAAAGTAATCAACAATATTTCACCCCATCAGTTTAAAATGCTCCAACTTGAACTGATGTCCTAGAAAGACAAGAATTTAATATTATATCTGATATATCTATGGCACGCCTAAATCATGATACGTTCGATTCTATGTAAAAATCTTCAAAATAAAATGATGTATCTAAGGAAGATGGTCCCATTCAGGAATCGTATATTTTTTACGTCCTGGTAAGACAAGTTGTTAATATTATATTTGATATGTTTAAGGCACGTTTAAGGGTGATTACATTCGATTCTAAGTAACAATCTTCAAAAGAAAATGGTGCATATAAAGAAGATGGTCTTATTTAGTATATTTTTGGAGAACATATAAACATTACTAATCATAAAACGTCACAAGAGGTTCACGTATTAGAAATGTTAAAAGTGGAGATTATTCATTAAGTTATGTTAGTACGGAAAAGAAATAGAATCAAATGGAAATAGTTGCCGACGACACTTTTTTACATGGTGTACTACATATTATAAAAGACGAGGATATCTAAATAAATTCGTCAAATCATATTGATAGGAGAAATGATTGACCAAGTAAATGTACACAATCCTAACAAAATTGAATTTACTATAGAAACCTAAAGTTTCTGAATCTATAGTTCGAACACCTAAAGGTGTATACTTATACGAAAATAAAAATAGAAAATAAAGTCGTAATATGTAATGTACGACTCTTAGCATAATCAATTTAGCAAAGACTTGTAAAAGTAAATAAATTACCGAGCGATGGATGCAATTACAATTCTCTATCTTGTTAGTCTAACAATACATGAAATTTGATATGCATATAATAAATGTGATTGTAGCCAACTTAACTTGTATGATTTTAATACAATACTTGAAGGATTTCATGCCTGAAGTGTCTAATTCAATTGATATCATCGTAAGGGGGAATAAATACGCATCATATTCTTTTTTTATTGACCATGATTTTGTCTCATTCTGGCAATGTTTTTAATGAGGCAACTTTCGCAGTGTACTCAAAAGAATAATGTACTGTTTTTCCTTCATTAAGAGTTTTTCTACAGGAAGTTTGTAATATGATTTTAATGAAATATATTCATTGTGTAATGATGTCCATAATTTATAAGACATTTACTCTCAAAAATAATGTTCTTATATGTTACAAATTTTGTACGACTCGCGAAGACTAAAGACAATCTTTTTTTCAACAGATCATGTTGACTAAAGATTAAAAAAGATTGATAAATATTATCTACAAAGACGATATTGCTTGAAAACTACACAAGTCAACATGAGACACTTTACCAGAAATTACGATATTGAAGATATTGACGTATAAAACATAGATAGCTCGATACAAGTATTTTCATTTATTGATATCAAGGGGAGCAATTATACTCTTTTTTCTTTGCTCAAGATTTATCTTAACAATGTTTTAACGAGACATTATTTTATTACTCCAAATTATTTGCATTTTTTAATTTGTTTGGTGTTTTTGTCCTATCAAAGTTTTTCTAAATAATATTTTTAATGAAACAGTTATTGTGTAAATAATCATTAAAGAAGGAGTGTTTTAAACAAAGTAGTATTTATGAATGATTATTTTATTCTTTGCATCTCTAGTTTTTCTATATAAATAAGAGGTTGTAGTTATTAATAATATACATACAAATTTATTGAATTCTCTACTTTTTCTAATTTTCTCTATGTTTTAACACACATTCAACTATTATAACTTTATTTGTATAGGTTCAATTAGGTCCCTTAATAGCTCCGAATAGGTTCAAATGATTTAATTATACGTATAATTGAAATAAAAGATTTGCACATATTACGTGGTCAAATCCAAACCTGAGGCCACGTCTATCATTGATCGATTGAATAAATCTATTTCTCTTCGTTCCTACTTCCTATGAATATAATTTGTTTTATTATTACTGACAAAATAGAATAAATAGTAACCCTTATTCAGTGGATAACCATATACTTAGAATAGTTCTATGTTGCTAAAAATTTAAGGGCATGTTCTTTTTACCATTTTCAAGTCATTTTTTGTTTTCGATTTTTCAAAACATAGAAAACGCACTCTCTTTCCTATTTTCGAAAACGAGTTTTTGAAAACAAGTTAAAAACTTACAAAGAAAATCTAAAATGACAAATTTGTCGTTTTGAGTGTTTTCAGTTATAATCAAACCAAAATTTTTAAAATGCGTTTTGAGTGTTTTCAAAACAATTTTTCAAAATGTAAAAAAAAAAATACATTTTAATAATCTCAAAATGGAATTCAAAATACAAAACCCAAAATGAATAAATTTTCAAAACGCGTTTTGGGCGTTTTCAAAACAATTTTTCAAAATGCCAAAAAGAACACATTTTCAAAAATTTCAAAATGGACACTCAAAACACATAATAAATTCAAAACTTAAAACACAAAACTGATACACAAAGAGAACTGTCCCTAAGTTTCAAGTTCCCAAGATTTTACAAGAATATAAGGGGGCGTTTGGTTTGCCGCTTTTGTGTTGTTTTCAGTTTTGTAAAATATTTGAAATTTGTTTGGTTTGATATTTTTGAAAACGTGTTTTTAAAAATTAGATTAAATATATAACATAAAATATATTTTGGCGTTCTTAGCATTTTGAAAATACTGAAAAACTTAAAACATAAAAATACAATTCAATTCCTCAATTTTTAAAAAATAAAAATAAAAAACACGAAACAAAACACCCAAAACTCTCTCTCTCTCTCTCTCCCTCTCTCATCAAAGTGATTTCGAAGAACGGTAATACTCAAGAACCAAGAACCTTAGCCCTTCCAAGTCCGACACTCCAACTATCATCTCTTTCGCTCTAGTTCCGTTTTTCAAGTCTATATCTCAAGCGTCAAGCCTCAATAGTCAAGGTAATTTTCTGGTTTCTCGAATGTTTTTAAAAAAATTCATCTAATTATTTGTTGACAACAATTTAAGTGTCAAACAAAGTGTATACATTCAATATACATGTTAGACCAGGAATACACAATATTAAATCAAGAAATAGAGATATCAAAATTTTCTGTGAAATAAAGTGCAAAAAATTAAAGAAACACAATCGATATATTTCGGCCTAAGCCCTGGAAGTTCGGCGACCGCTTCTAACGCCTACATCCCCCATTGAACATCTAATAGAATGGATTATGATCGATTCCACTATAACGCCCAAAATGACAACAAATGTTACAAAATGTTCAGCCAAATCACAAAAAATGGTATAGAACACTTATCTTTCTCAAAATACAAAAATCGATCAACAAGATCCACAAATAATCGCTTCAGTATCCGAGAAACAACAACTCAGAAGCACAAAGACTTCCTTAAGATATTCACTCAGAATATCACCAGAAAGAGGCTAAAATATTACAAATCGCCTTCTCAAATCAAGAATTTGAAAATGAATTACAGAGAGAACAAAATCAGGAAAAACCCTAAAGCGACGCACTTACAGAGAGAGAACGGAATGAAACCCTCAGAGTCGAATATGCTAAATGAAATGACATTAAAGTAATAGAAACATTCAGAATTCAAACCAACAGTCAAGATTCATTTAAATGTCGCAATCCTGTTGAAAGAGTGGTTTTAATAAAGTTGCATTTGCAAAAACACATTTTTAACACAAGTTATGGGATCACCATTTGAACCCGGTTCGAATCCCACGGTACAAATGTTAAAGTCCTTTTTATATATGCTTAGCCCACCCAATTAAAAAAATGATTTTTCCTTGTTCATACCGTATCAATAGTAGCTTTCTATACAAAGCCCGCTGTCGTGCACAACACTGCCCAACATTTGAGGATTATCGTTTTTTTTTTTTCTGCAGTTTCAATAAATTATTTCAATGTATATTTGGTTTTTAGGTTTTCCAGATTTGTTTTATTTTGCTAAAGTTAATCTTTTGCAGTTTGGCTAAGTTTTGTTCTGTAATTCTTATTTTTCCAGCTTCACTTCATTAATTTTTATTTGTTTCCAAATCAATTATCATTTAAGTGTATTTTATTTTTGTAGCGGGAAAACATTGTAAGATTCAAAAATTTTAAAATATATATATTATTTGATAATATATTAACATAAAATTGCTCTATTTCACTAAATAATCAAGTTCATTCAATAAAATATTATAAAATAAATTTATAGTAGACTAAACGTATTCTCCATGTTGTTTTGAGAAACATTTTTTCAAATTAATAAGTCAAAAGCGTTTTTTAAATTCTCAAAATAGACATTTAAAATCGAAAACTGAAAATGAATTCAAAACTCAAAATTAAAAATTGAAACGCAAATCAAATAGGACTAAGTCTTTTTGTGAAAAAAAATTTATTCAAATCTATATAAAAACTTGAAGGATAGATTTTTTAATANAATTCAAAACTCAAAATTAAAAATTGAAACGCAAATCAAATAGGACTAAGTCTTTTTGTGAAAAAAAATTTATTCAAATCTATATAAAAACTTGAAGGATAGATTTTTTAATAATAAGTTTTTTTGATCTCTAGTAGTAACAAGTCTTATATTCTTGAAGTAGGATCTTATTTTTAGACTAGTTTTTTGTCAGTACATTGTACGGGTTGTAGTATTTTGAAGGTATTGTTAGCATGATGTGAAACCTTGTAGATATTTTCGTAAATGA
>CAIGRP010001540.1:0-27452 GCA_903798385.1 Fraxinus cuspidata
GTTATTGCTAGATCTTATTTTTAATTTTTTAAAGCAAAACATATTATATATTCTATTTTATGTCACTATGCTAAAAGCAACTATATACACATTTCACTCACAATAACAATTGAGATTCTACAAGTACCATAGTGGTCATAGTTCTAATGTTATGCAAGAAAGCACGTTCGAATCTCTCCCTATGCAAAATTGATATATCAATTATGCTCTGGAGTCGGGACCAATTTGATAAAATTCAGTTCAATATGAATTGATTTCGATTTCAACTTAAGACCACTGGTTTAGGGTAGTAATGAATCGGCTTGAGTGGTTTTTGACGGTTCATTTCTAATTGGACTAAATGTTGCCAATCGGATCGGATCATTCTTCGGTTCATCAGCTCTCGAACCAACTCGGTCGGTCCAGTCCGATTTTAATAATTATGATGTCAACTATCAACTCCCACAAATTTGACTTGACGTCAGAATTGAAGCTATGTTCATTTAAATGATATTATACATTATGTTTGTGCAAAGGTTATACGGTGCCTAAGTATGCCATTAGGGATAATTGTCCTAAAAGGTTGACATATTCAATTTTGGAGTTTTGGTACTTGAAATTATAGCTGTCGGATAAATACCAATATTCTTTAACCTCGGAAATCCAATACCTCCATGAATATGTAGGCTAATTTTAAGCCTTTTTATATATAGCCCCCATTTGATCCCCATTTTTCTCAAAACTCATTTTTAACCACACATTCTCTTTTAAAATAATTTTATACATAAACTCAAAACTTTTTTCCTTCTTTTCGATCACACATTTTGGAGTATCGTTTCTCCTTCAAACAATCTCAAAAAACCTATACTAGCAAATTATCAGAATGAACTTAAACAAAGTAACATGATGATCAACAAGATCAGAATATCAATTCAAACTCACCAACTTCATGATATATCCCTAAGATGAATTTGCTTTCTTCTAAGATGTTTAAAGGCAGTTAGCAATTATTTCCTTGGATATAGTGAATTTCATCCCCTACTCAAGAAGCACAACAATCAATAGAAGTTCCAATGAGCTCAATGAAGTGTTTTGTAATTCGAAAAAATAGTATCAATATAAAAGAGGGAAATGGGATTTAAAAAAGGAAATTTTGCAATGAAAATGATGTCAATTTTCTGGTAGCAACCCAAACAATTTATAGACTTATTCGTCGTTATTTGATAGCTCTACAAGCTTCTTTCTATTTTTCAAAATATTGAGGAATGTTTGGAGAACCTTTGAACAGCTAACTTTGTTCATACTTAAATGGCACGTCTTTTAAGCCAATTAATTGATATCTATTACATCGATTAACACACGTCTATTACGAAAAAATATACGTCAGTCACATACATACCCATGCGATTACAGGCAAAAAAAACTTCATAGAAATAAGCCAACGGTTGATATTTAAATTACTGCTAGAAATAATTTTACTAATTGCCTAATAATTTGATTAATTACAATTTGACCCAAACGTTTAAATAAATTTTATACAAAAAAAATATATGTAAGACAAGGATCAACGGGCACTTGCACACGAATCAAATTGAACTCAGACCCAATCCCATGTACGTGTTCGTGCTTGTGCTGAGCCAAGTTGGCCGATCGGACGGTGAGAGCTCACACGCGTTTGGGCTTAGGACCGAATTCAATAGGATCTAAGTTTCCCCTTTTAAAGACTAGTGATGCCACTTGGGGTCCACACTCAATTGCAAAACTTCGACAATATAAAACAAGCAAAAGTTTTCAAGGTTTCCTATATATATGGGATATATTCAAAATTTAATCATATTCTTCACTTTTTCAAGCACTTTTCCAAGTTCTAAGTGGGTAAATTAGACATCAAATATTTTATTGAATTCTAAATTATTTTCAATAAATAAATATAACATGTTAATCAACTTGTAGAGTAGAACGTGAATATGCTTAGTCCCGTTAATTTTGAAATACGAGTCCCACTGAAATTTGAGCTCAAAGTTGACCCATTTCACATTACTGAACCAATTCCAACACGAGTCGCAAGGCCTGGAAGCTATATGAACGGTCGAAGTTGATCGATCTCATAGATCCAAGAATGCGAGTCACGTTTGTGGAAAAGGTTGTTTCGCAGGGAATTTATGTGGCCCTTCCTATGCCTTCAGCCTCTAGCAAATTTAAGGCCCCCAATTTATGAGATCTTAGCAATGTTAACATGCAAGGCTGATGTGGCTGGAAAACTTACGAGACCTGTCTTCTAGGATAGAAAGCAAAGGCAAGACGAGAAGTTTTCGTGGGATTCTATAATGGAGCCTTTCCCGTCTCAACTGATGAGTGACTCCCCTTCGCTTCCCAGGCCTCCGAAGTAAAGGTTTTATAGCCACATCTGATCGTCCTAGGTAAATCATAACAGCAATCATTGTTGAGATTTTAGTGATATTGTAAAATATGCACAAACTAAGTTGTTCCATTTTACATGGGATGAGCAGTTTTATTTCTTCATATATTTTCATTGAGCAACTCTTTTTAGTAGAATTGAAGCTATGAATGCATTCATAGCTGTACATGAACCAAACTACATCTTTATGAACCTTATTGTTTCATCATACTCAAATTGAGCTCCTGGATGGTGTAGATTAAATCAATTTTTTAATAATTTTTGTATAAAAGTTGATAAAATGCGTGGTTGAACAATTATGAGTTTCATAAAATGTGTGATTAAATTAATTATAAACTTTAATTTGAGATTTGATTAAATTTTAATTTATAGCAAACGGGGGTTGAATAATATTACATATTAAACAATTCATTTTGTTGACCTTCGAATTTGACGATGTCCAAATATCAACAAATCCATTCTCTTCACTCCACGGGTATGTTACATGCACAATTGAACAACCATGTTAGATTGCATAGATCGTAACTTTGATGGAGGTGCACGGTACGGTGAAGTATATTCGGTGTAAGAGAAATACAATAGATGAAAATATAGGTGCAAATGGTTTTAGATTACACATGATGTGTGTTTTGATCATACTTAACAAAAACTCCCATTTTTATGAAAGAGGACCGATTATTTATATGAGGGGCCAAGTAGAATAGGCTTCTTATGGATTTGTTGTCACTTGTTATAGTCTTAATGGATTACTTGTCGTGTTCAATTGTGTCGATTCATAGCCATCATAGGCACAAGGTTTGCAGGCCCGCAGTATATTGTTATTTGACTGGGCGTTGGCACTGTAGAGCTATCATATCAATCACTGCAGTGTATTGTTTGTGCAACTTAGTCGAGGAGAAGTTTGTAGCGGATGCCCATCACCTTGAACGCATTATGCAGTGAAGAGGTGACGCGCCGGCTCAGATAACAATAGTATTCCGAGCGAGACATCTAAAAGATATGGCCTAATCGCCTCGAAAGAAGCGTGTGAAAGAAGTGATGTCAAGTTGAGTGCTAACTTCGCTTGACCTTTTGCTTAGCTAGTTACGGTGGTCTACCTCATAGAGAGAAGCGTCACACATTTTTCATATGGTATTTTTACATACTCAACTGTAAAGCTGGACAAAGCGAACATAATCATTCCCTAATAATGTATTAAGCCCTCTGAATTCATGTGAAGACTGGCCACAGACGGGGAGAGAGAGAGAATTCTGCTGGAAAGTTTTAATCCATCATAATAATTCTGTTCTGTCAACATTTATATAATATTTTCTGCTACAAATATATTGCCTTCTGATCATCTTGTATACATGACACTATTGTGTCAGTAAACCCTTAAACCACATAGGGGTGTGGCGTGGCGGGGTGGGGTGGGGGTTGACTGTTGAGGGAAGAAAAGTTCCTAAACTCAAAGCTTCAAATAGTAACAGAAAGTGACTTGTGAAAAACATAGGACAAAGTAATGCATTCATGAGAGAATTCTGCAATATAACAGAAGCCTTAAATTTGTTTTGGTTGAAAAAAGATGCAGCATTTAATTTTCCTCAGATGGGAATTCAATGCCATCATCTGCACTGGGAAAAAATATCACATCAACACCCAGTAACGAATCCAAACAAACTCTTTCGTGGTCTTCAAGGACATTCGCTATCTTTTCAATTTCAAATGAAGATTTGCCGTGTGCCTAGTGGTGACAAATGGGCCGAGCGGCTTGTCGGCTTGGCTCGTGGACGGCTCGGGCTCGTCAAATGCTCGCTAGGCGAGCGGCCCGTGGGCTCGTTCAAGGGAGCTCGCGGGCCAAAGCTCTGCTTGGCCCATGAACCAAGAGCCGAGCTCGTGTGCATACTGGTCGAGCTGGCTCGGCTCGACCCATTGCCACCTTGGTGTGCCTAGCCCGGGTAAAATGAAGATTTGGATTCAGAGATGTATTTTTTACAAGTTACTATCCCATTTCATTTGTCGATTTGGAAAGTTAATTAAGGTTGGATAACGACTTTATCGAACCAAATTAGGTTCAATGACCTCAAAGTCTAAACATGCTTTAATCACATCCTATTTTAGTATTCAGTTAAATATTCATGAATAGTTTGTGCGTAAGCATGGTGAGTCTTTGTAAACTAACTCAAATTTCTATCGTCGCCTTCACTACTATTTAATGGATCGAAATGTTGTAAACATTGTAATTTATGGATGCAGACATGGAATAATAAATGAGGATGAGTCATTGTTACTGAAGGAAACGTACCAAATGGAATGCAGCTCCAATAAGCAATACATAGTAACTCATAATAAACATGACAAACTCTCATTTCTCAAGTCCCTACCTTTCATAATTCCTTGGCTCTGCTTAATTAAATAATTATAATTACATGCAACATGATTGCCTCAAAATAGTAATGATAATTAGGAAGCATTATTTGGTAGCCAACTATTACATAATGCAAACAAGAGGATAATTAATTTAAAAGAGGCAGAAGAGCCATACTAAATAAAATCATACAATATTAATTTCTGCTATAAAATCAAGATTGCAAGAAAATCTCTCCTCTTCTACCTGTTGTGTAAGGGATTAGATCCTGTTGGAACCACGCGCTTGTCGTCTTCATCTTCATCCACAATCTTGTTTTTCGATGATGAATACCTGAAAAAATGGAGTCTAATGGAGGTGCAGCTGGTTGCAGAATCTGATGACAATTTTCTGTGATCAGAAGAAGAATCTGTTGGGACGAAGAAAGTCTCCCTTGCCACAGCTTTCGAACCTATGCCCACCAGAATTTGATGATGAACAAGCACAAGTAAAAGCACTGAAATTTTCATTGCAAATGCTGCACTAAAATGAACTTCTGGTTCTTGATGTTATGTGTACATATATTTTGTGGGGGGTTTTGGGGGTGGGTTGAGAAGACAGAAGCCAAGAAGAATTTGAAGGTTTATAGACATTTACCATTTTACGTTATAAAGTGGAATTGTGATGCATCAACATCCTTCCCTCTATCAGACAGTCTCACCAAACTGCATTAACTGCATTTGAATTCCATTAGGACGTGAATGAAAAGAAAAAAGAAACAGAATGGCAAAATGGGTATATTGCAAATTCAGAATTAAGAAATACTGACAATGCAGGAATTGAATACCAAAGAAATAATTTGCGAGGCAAAGGTAAAAACAAGAACGATAATGGCCAAAAAAAAAAAACATAAAAATGAAGTCGGCAACTTTTCTTTACTCTTGGCAGTTTTTGGGTAAATTCCATCTCGTTGTCTCCAACCTTTTCTTGTGAAAATGAGATCTACAACTTTCCATTTATGACACCTAGGTCCCCAACTTACGAAAACCATGTGTTTGTCATTCCCAACTAACGGAAAAATTTTATTTTTAGAGTAACATTATTTAATATCACTAATTTTGTCACTAAGTATCGGTGAGATATACAATTAAATGAATCGTTAATTTTACTTTTAATTGATCATAGCACATAGTTCCACTTATATTGATGTTGTAGCGTCAACAGTGTTAGATAACATTATTCTTATTGTCATCCCCTTAAATGACACTGTTTTACGCTACAGATGACTCGCACGTGGTTTTCATTGGTTGGGGAACTAAGTGCACAAATTGATGATTTGGAAGCACATGGTCACAATGCTCAAAGGTTGTAGACCCAGGTAGAATTTACTATAAAACTTGTGCATTTAAAGGCTACACCCTGATTTGAATTGAGGAAAAACGATTTACAGTCCACTTCCTTACCACTCAACCCTGTTGCGAAAATGACAAGAAATGGATGAAATAATTTTACAGATTGCGAAATGTAGTTTCTTAACTATTTTCTTGAAAGAAACCTAATTTTTTTTATTTGATTTTGATTGTAGAAAAATGATTTTGAGGATGGTAATTTTTTAGAAGCCCACATATTTTTACAAATTATAGTTCCTCTTGAGAAAATATTCAAAGTTACCTTCGAAATTATTTGCCCACCTTAGTCCAAAGCCTGATTATTTATATTTTCCAGATTATGTTTAATTTTGAAATTATTTTTTGTCAAATGGATTCGAATTCACCGCTATAATTTTGTACTTTTGCCTTCAAACCTTCAAGTCTTGGGCTCTGTGAAATTTTTGAGTCTGGTCCACAACTTTGTCATGGTGAGCCTCCCTCTCTAGAATCATGACTTGTATCTTATCTTTTCTTTTCTTAAACACTTATTTGGGAGAAAAAAAGAAAAAAAGCCTATTGATCTTAGTACTTGTTTGGGAAAACTTATGTTGAAATTATACATTTATAAAAATGAATGGTAAATAAGTGAGTGATAGTTATATCTTATAGTGTGTGATTAAAATTGAAGCTTGACTTCAACATTTAAATTAAAAAAATATTATAATGTAATTATGCAAACAATTAGTTTCACGATGAAGATCAAGTATGGCACCTGTTTTACATCACCCTGATCCCTAAACTAAATGGTACAAAGTTTATTTTGGAGATTAATATGGATGTATGTTTCTAGATGACAGTGTTATTGGCATTGTGTGAGATATCAAAATCTATACCAATGATTATTTAAATTGTTGTTAAAATTCATGTATAAAAAACGTCAACTCACAAGAATGTCATTCATGATGTCAAGGTGTATATATATATAGCAATTTTGTTTATTATAACAATCATGCTACATGTAAATTCTTATTTACATTAAATTTGACACACTTTCACATGACATCTATTATAGTTAGTGATTTCTACAATATCTTATAACATCACTGACCAAATTTTGACACAGAAAAAAATGTTAATAACAATGTCAAAGCAAATGTACATATAGCTTAATTCATTTTGTAATTGTGTTATATAACAAACCATTCAAACCTGTCTTAAAATATAATGGAGCAAATGACTATGCACAAAAATCTTAAGTCCTTAAAATCCTTTCCAAGAAAGAATTTTGAACAAACGTCCATATATTTAGAAATAAAATTAGTTTTAAAATTGCAAATATACTTAGAAAATTATGAAGTTTGAAAGAAAGATCAAATTTACATGTTTGGTTAAGCTTAAAACATGTGAAAATTACATCCACACACGATTTTCAGCTTTTCAATCCAAAAATAAGATTTAAAAGTTTTTTGTTTAAAAATCGGGTGATAATTCATTTTTTTAATATTAATAATAATATGATAAAATTAAATTAGTATACATACCTACACCCCACCGTTATTTCACTTCCATATACTAAATATTTTTCTCATTCTTCTCTCTAATGCTCGCCTCTCGTCATTGCATAGCAGCATTGCACTGTTAGCACCACTGCACGCAGCATTATGACATTGTTGTAGTGGAAACAACTATGGGGGTGATTTTTGGGGGAACCATGCTATTTGTACATAAATGGTTGACATAGGTTGACATAACACTCACAATGGGGGGTCCACTTTTTTATTGAATTTTTTAATCATACGGCATGTGAGAGGTTCTCGGTTGTCAACTTCTTATGTACAAATGGAATTTCCCTTTTTGGGGTGGTCTTGGATCTAAATCAATATGTTACTTAGCCGGAGTTTTGGGTGATTTTTGTTTGTGTTTGTTGGTGTTTTGCAAATGGGGGTGGTGTGCAGGTGGTGATGGTGCTAACTGTGATGGTAAAGTGGTGTGCGGCGTGATGGTGGTACTAGCAACAGTGGTGGTGGTGGTCACAAATAGTGGTGATGGTGGCAGTGACGCGACGTTTAGTTGGTGCCGATGGTGGATTGGGAAACTATGTCGGGTAGGTGGGATGAAAAGTGTGTGTGACCAATTACTTGGGTGATAGTGACTAGTAAATTATTTAATTTATGGGCTAATACATAATATGCAGTTTATAAAATAGATATTTGTGACCAACAAATAATATGTGATCTAAAAGTACGTGAAATTGCGACTAAATTCGTAATTGTGGTTTGCAATTGTTATGCTATGATCAATTAATTTGATAATTTATGACATTAAAATAAGTTTTTTAGATATAAAATTTGTGATTGAAAAATAATGTGACCTATTAATTTGATAATTTACGATTGATAAATAAATTGTAACCTATAAATTTTGTGATTTATGATCGAGAAATAATACGCGACAAATTAATTTGGTAATTTGTGACCTATAAAATTTGTGATTTGTGATTGTGATTAGTACGTACCTCTACTACAAATTGTATGATATTATAATTATAATTATCTAATTAATTATTAAAATTTAATTATGACCTATTTTTTAATAAATTTCTTAATTTTGAAATTGTATATTTCAAACAACTTATATATATATATATATATTGTTCCCTGTAAGCAAGTTTAATTTTAATTAACTAAGCCTATGTTTGGTAAGGGATTTATAATTTATAAATTCGGTCAAAGTTAAATTTGAACTAAGTATTTCATTATTATCCACACATTTCATGAACTCGCTACTATTTTTCTTACTATTGGTATTTTAAATTATTTATAAATTTATCAAATGAAGCCTATATTGGTTAATCTAAAAATGTATAATATTTCCAACTGATGCTATAAAAATCATATGTAAGATGACCTATGGTCGACCTAATGTCAAATCTAAGGTTGACCACTAATTGTGCTTCAGATACTTGAAAAAAAGGATTTGGGGCGTGACATTGTCGCTCATCTAGTTAAGGTTTAAGTTAGCATACGCGGAGATAAAATATAAGCGATATGTTGATATAATGCACTACTGTTATAATATGGACAATAAGGTGGAGATGCATATTTAAAATGATTTATAATGTAGTTGTAGAGGGACTGAGATATCTTTTAACAAGGAGATCAGCACATGGGCTCAAGCAGCCAAGTTATATGAGTATGTGTTTAACCTAATCCAAACTGTAGGATGATTAGGCGTCAATACTAAACAGGGAGTAACACGTATAGATCATGTAGAGTTGAATTGAGATTAGACAATTCTGACTTGCTTGTCTCTGGTCATCCCAACGATCGGGATGATGGCTTGTATCGTAGGTCATAGGGGATCGAAACCTAGTCCTAAAGCATATAGGTAGACTATAATTACTTGTTCGCTCATATGGGTTGAATTAATATCTTCGGTATTACAAGTACAGGTCTTTCATATACCATGGCCGAGGTACCGTCCTTTTATGAGTGAAATAATAATGAGAAGACCTTTCAACTTCCTTAGCAGAGCAAGACGGATTTTAATACTCCGATGAATAATGAATACCTGGAAAAAGAGGTTGGGCCTATCTCCCTCATTGTACTTTCGGCGTGAGAATTAGTGATCAGATTTTTATGAAATTGACTCAAGGAAAAATGAGAGATGGTAAAAATACTATGGTGTAAAAAGAAGATCGCCATTCCGGCACGCCTATGAAGTATTTATAGATGTCTGGTGCCATGTAATAGCTAAGCGATTATTGTCCATGTGTCCAGCGTAACACATAAACTTACTAAAGGATTGTCACCCACGTATTAAGTGGTCAACCTCCTCCCACTGAATGGTAATGGGATCATAGATAATCGTTAGGCAATGGGGAGTCATGGTGGTTGATCTACCATAACAGTAGTTGAGTGAGCATAGCGGTAGTCGGGTGAGCATTGCGATAGTAGAGTTAGCAAAGCGATAATTAGGCTATCATAGTTGTAGTCGAGTAATTGCCTTCGTTTCATTGGCCATCATAGTTCAATATTTATAACACATAGATTCATTACCCTCTCCACTTCTTGTCAATATTTATCGTTAAAAGGTAGCATTTTCACTCTATTATACCACAAGATTTTTTTTTACATACTGATATTTGGTGGGATGTAAATGGATCAACTACATCAAATGGTGGAGAATTACAAGCTCGACTGCCTTTAGCACTTGACAATCCATGGGTAAGCCAACTTTTGAACTTGGGCCCTTGGCAACCCAAACATTCTTCTATACAAAAGGAAGGAGAGTCTCTAATTTTTTCACATATTTTTCATTTTGCAAACCTTAAGTATCTACTCCACTCCCTTCATCCCCATGGTAATTCCCTCTTCCACTCTTATTTTTCTGGAAATTCCTTTAGTTTGTAGGTTCATTCTATCTTGATGTATATTGTCATCGTCATCTTCTAATCAAGAAACTTTGAAATTCACGTTCTTATGCTTCAAGTAGAGGCGTGAGTGAGAATGAAAGTGAGAGGGGAGGGGGTCGATCGACCCATTTGGGATGGTGATAATCCCATATACTTCAATGATCCCTATACTTTTGTTCCATGTTCTCTAAAAAATCACATCAATTCTTTCAAATTCCCAAATAATAACCTTGAAACTAGAGGGGATCTGGCGAGTAGGGTAGTAGTTCTTGATATTCCAAAGGGACCTAACTCTTACAATTCTCCAACCAAATGGAATCAATTGCTTGATAAGTATACTCGCGTTGATGGTTATGTGTATAAAGCCCTTATGTCCAAAGTGGAGCTTCACAGGTCAGATTCCAAGAAATTGCATGTACAAAGATTGTTTGGACGAGGTTTGAGATTTCCTATCCATCATTTCTTTATTTCAATCTTCAAAGAATTTCATCTAACTCCCATATAAATAAATCTCAATGCGTGGAGGAAAGCATTGTACATCTTATACCTTTACCTCGGTGAAAAGATTGTGCCTTCCATTGACCTCGTTAGGTATGTATATGAATTACACAATTTACCCCAGTATAATGCCTTGTCTACCTCACTACTAGGGTTTATCTCCATATTCCTAAGCATAGGAATTCCAACAGTTGGTAGAAGTCTTGATTATTCTTTATTCGACCTTTCGAAGGTTAATTTCCACTCAATACTTATTGGAGACACCCTTAAATTCGCCTTTTCAATAGTCCTATCGAGCTTACTCCCCTTTTGAACTTTCAAATACAACATTTGACTCATTAGCCACCTCTCGTACCCCTCTTATATCAAGTTTTAACCATGAAGAAGACGTTGATGTTGGGGATCGATCGACCTAGTGGTAGGTTCTCAGCTTTTTGCTTTTACTTTCAAACTTGTGTATATCTTCACTTATCATTTTTTGTGCCCGATAAGCTTTATTGTGTGGTAGGTATGGACTTCAAATTGGTGAGAGTTTTGAGCTCACTACCTTAGCCTGAGCCTGAGAACGATGAGGAGTTGCCGCCTCAGAAAAGAGAAAGATCGCGGATAAGGAAAAGGGGAAGAACACTAGCAAGAGACTTTCACAGCTATTGGATGAGTCCCTGAGAGCCGTCCCACCACCTAAAGTTGGAGAGAGTAGCTTGAGTCGTAATGAGATTAGGTTGGAAGTTGAAGGTTCTCCACTCTCGGATCTCAGATTTCCACTGACTCGGAGGAGCGTGAATTTGATATGATTGAGGCTTTCATCATGCCTAATCTTGTTAGAACTTTGGCTAAGAGCGAAGTGGATGATGTGGAGAGGGTCTTGACGGTCTACAACAGAAGGGTATTCTTTTTGCTCTACTTCTTCATTTTTGTTTATGTGTATACCTTTGAGTTCGCCTGATAATTGCATTCCACTTTACCTTTTTGCTTCCTAGGATTCAACCTTGCAAGCTTCATTTAACGGATCGAGATGCCTTCTAATGATGGAATTGAAGGCTCTCGAGGAGGACAAAAATAAGGAAGCAAGCAACTTTGAGAAGAAAAATTCAACCTTAAAGAAGTTTCTCGACGCCTCAGAATCTTGTAATAATGAGATGGAGTTTCGAGTCAGTAAGTAGGAAAATAAGATTGATAACCTGCTCTCTTCTCTAGCCCATGCACAAGTTGATGCCTTAGACCGATACAAGGCTTCTTCGGAGTATGTTAGAGACAAGAATGTGTACGGCCAAAAACGATGGTAGCCTCTATCGCCCTAACTAAGGAATGGGAAGGAATGGGCGACTATCGAGCATTCGTTTATTGATCCTTTCGACTATGATCGATTTCTGGCACAGCGTAGAGAGAAGAAAGAGACAGCTAAGCTGAATAAGACAATTGGATGCACAAACACACTATGAAGAGAGGGTGAAGAGACATCATATCCAGAGTGATCTTGTCTCTCACTATTCATTTATTTGTAATTTTTATTACTATTTTTTTGTCATTTGACTGACTAGTAGTTTCTCCAGCTACAAGATGTGGAATGATCTTGCATTTTGCTTTGGTTAATTATGGTTGACATATTTTTGACAAAATGACTCATGTCTAATGTGCGTTCAAATTTCTTTCATCTAAACTTTTATTTATTTTCTTGCTCATTACCAGTCGTTTGGATGATTTTAATGTGCAGATTGTGAGGTCTAGTAATTTTGAACCTTAACCAATTCTCTGGTTTTGAAAGCTCATCTTTGGGACCGTGGAGCAATTTCAAGCTTATAAACATGTTTGATTTTATTGCTCGCCGCCTAGCCCTTTAGGCGATTTTGATGCGTCGAGCATGAGATTTAGTGATTTTGGGTCTTAACCAATTCTCTGGTTTTGAAAGGTCATAATCGGGACCATAGAGTAATTTCGAGCTTATAGCCATGTTCGTTTTTATTGCTCACCACCTAACCCCATGAGTGATTTTGATGCGTCGTGCACAAGGTCTAGTGATTTTGAACTTTAATCAATTTACTAGTTTTGAAAACTCACCATTATGACCGTAGAGCGATTTTAAGCTTATAAACTATTCTGGTTTTATTGTTAATCTCCAGCCTCTTGGTTGATTTTGATGCATCTTATTACTCACTACCTAGCTTTTTGAGGCAATGTTTATATGAAGTTTTGAACCCACGACTTAGTCGATTGTAAATTAAGTTCGTGTATTAAAATAAAACCTTCCTAGATTTAGGGACTCAATAGGCGCACCGGGACGTCCCAACTAGGTTGGCATCTCCTTAGTGTCCTCACCATTTGCAGCCCTACAGACTTTCCATTGAATGATGCCAATGAATATAATAGGGTGGGACTAGTTGCAGGTATTACATTAGGAAATCAATAAAAATCCTAGCAACTATTTTTAGAAGGAAATTAAAAGATATCCTAATTATGGTATTTACAAAGTTGGATTTAGACATAAATTCTTGTTTAGCGACTTATTGATAGTACTTCTTGAGAAGCTCATCATTCCACGACCTTCCTAGTGGTTTTACCTTTTAAATCTTTAAGACTATAAGCTCATTTTTCAAAGGCTACAAATTACTTCATACGATCCTTCTTAATTTTGCCCGAGCTTAGACAGAGAGTGCCTGATTGCTGCCACCTCTCTGAATACAAGGTCTCCCGACTGAAAAACTATTGGCCTCAACCTGCGATTAAAATCTTTAGCAGTTTTTTCATTTGTAAGTTGCCATCATTACAACTGCCCTATCTCTCACCTCCTCGAGTAGGTCAAGTTCTGTGAGGATAGCTACGATGTTGAGCAGCTTGACATTTATTATGTCGGTTTCATTTAGGATTTCAATCGGAACAGCAGCTTCCATTTTGAAGGATAGTTTGAAAGGTCTTTCCACCACTGGTTCCCACAGGGTTGTGTGGTACGCCTATAATACATTAGGTAACTCGTCTACCCATGTTCTCTTTTTCAATCTTACTTTCAAATCCAACAATATAGTCCAATTTTTTACTTTGACCTACCCATTTGATTGAGAGTAAGCGACAGAAGTAAATCTGTGGTCTATGTAATAACTCACACCAAAAGCTTTAAAGTTATTGTTGTTAAATTGCCTGCTATTGTCGGTAATTATTAATCTGGGTATACTGAATCTACATATGATAGTCTTCTATACAAAATTTTGCACCTTAGCTTTGTGATGATGGCCAATGGCTCTGTCTCCACCTATTTGGTAAAGTAATCAATGACAACTAGCAAACAATTTCTCTTCCCTTTGGTTCCAGGCAATGGCCCCAAAATATCCATTCCCTACGGGAAGAACGGACAAACTCCAAAGATGGAAGATTGTTGTTTAGTCGCCACATGGATCGAATTTCCATGGCTTTGATAATACCCATATCGCAGAGCCTTGAATGCGAGGGTTGTCGCTCTTTAGTGATTTCCATATATTTTTCATGTATCTCGAGTAACAATTCCTGTACGTCTATCAGATGCGAGCACTTCAAATATGGCATAGCAAAACATCGCTTGTCAAGTTGCCCATCAATAATAGTAAACAAGGCTGCTAGAATTTTTGGTAGTTTGTCTTCTACGAGATAGTCAATCAATGGATCTATCCAATTTTTTTCTTACTCTATATCCACAATGTCAATCAAATTGAACATATCCACTATCATAAAACTTGCACATTCATCGTGCTAGGCAAATTCTTTAGGTTTGCGAATGCAAGCTTAGATAGCCCGTCTGCTTTTTCATTATCTTTGTGAGAGACCTTAGTTATCTTGAAACTTACAAACCCTCTTTGTAAGTCTGACTTTCATCAAATAGGTCATCATTTTACTATCTCTTATTTTGAACTCTCTTGTTACCTGCCCAACTATTAACTAGGAGTTACTACAAATTCAAACTCGTGTCACCCCCATTATGGCTGCCAAGATCAGGCTTTTGATCGTCGTCTCATATTTAGCGTCATTTTTTTTCGTTGGAAATTCAAAGCGCAATGAATATTCCAACTCCTCTGATTTTGGACATATCGTCTACGAAAATTTTTCAATTTACCTCTTACCCTATGGGCCGAATAGTTGGGATTGTATGTTCGATAATAAAATCGGCTAGAGCTTGCACCTTGATAGTCGTCATTGGTTTAAATTCAATATCCAACTCACTTAACTCAATTACCCATTTCAACATCCTTCTGGAAGTTTCAGGTCGATGAAAATCTGCTTGACGGGGTTTGTCAGTCATGACATACATTGTATGAGACTGAAAGTATGGCCTTAACTTTCTAACTACTACAATCAATGCAAACACCAGTTGGTCCGCAAGGCTATACCGGGTTTCTGTGCCTTTTAGTACTTGATTGACGTAGTAGTTTGGCCTTTACACTTTTAAGAACTTCTTTACTAATACCACACTGATCGCATACATTGAAACTTCCATATATAAACACAACACATCGTCTAGGCATGACCTAGTCAAGATTGGTGGTTGTTGAAGCGACTACTTCAAAGACTCTAGGGACTCTTCACATTCCTTGGTCCATTTGAAATTGATGAAGCCCCCAATTGCTTCAAAAAAGTGGTAACATTTGTCCGTTGCTCGGCTCATGAAGCGATTCAATGTCGCTACCCATCCCGTTAGCCTTTGAACCTTCTTTTTAGTGGTTGGGCTTTTCATTTCTTAGATAGCTTGAAATTTTTCTGGATTTGTCTCAATACCCCTCCGTATAATCATGAAACACAAAAATTTCCATCAGCTGTATCGAAAGCACACTTTTTGAATTGGATGTTAGCCTATGTTGTCAGGAGACATCAAACACCCGATGCAAATCAATCACATGATCATTTGCTTTGGTACTCTTAACCATCATATCATCTACATAAGCCTCTATCACATCACTGATTAGGCCCGAAAGACCTTATTCACAATTCTTCGATAAGTTGTTCCAGTATTTTTCAAATCGAACGGCATGGCAGTGTATCAATATGTCCCAAAGTCAATAATGTATGACGTCTTCTCCTGATCTGATTCTGGCATAGAAATTTGATGATACCTAGAGAAGGCATCCAGAAAATCGAGCCGCTTATGACCAGACGTTGCTTCTACTAGGTGGTTTATTCTAGATAGCAGGTATGAGTCTTTTAGACACATTTTATTCAACATGGTATAATCCACACACATACTCTATTTTCCATTCGATTTCTTTACAAAGAAAACATTTGTCGCCATTCGGGATATTGCACCACACGAATAAAGCCTGCATGCAACAACTTTTTAACTCCTGCCCACGCTGCAGCTTGTCTTTCTAGAGCAATGTTTCTTTTCTTCAGCCTTACTGGCTTGGACCTTAGTAAAATGCCAGACAATTTTGAGCGATCGACGGGTTGATCTATGGAATATCACTGGACTCCATGCAAAGACATCCAAGTTACCAGACAAGCACTTCACCAATTTCTCCTTTTCATATCACTTCAAGTATACCCCAATACTAAATTTACATCCTTTTGATACTAAAATTTTTTCTATCATGTCTAGTAGCTCAATACGTCACCTTGGAGGCTCAAAATCCAACATCGTGATCAGTGTACAAATATTTTCTTGTATGCTATCAACACAACACTTTCTTGAAGCATGATAATTGCCCCTTACATATCCAACCCCTCAGTTGGTTGGGAATTTCATAAGTTCATGGTAGGTTGAAGGAATAACACCAGTAGCATTTAATAGAGGTTGACCGTAGATTGCATTGTATGCCGTGGGCGTCTTGACAACTAAAAAGTTCATTAGAATCACCATGCTTGTGGGGTAAGTGTTCAGCGTCACTGGAAGTTTATAGTTCATTTTGATATAATAGTTGTCCTTCCGAATCCTTGGAGATGGGTGGACATGGCTTACAATTTTTTTGGAGAAATTTTCAACCCCATAAATGCCTCATAAGCAAGAACATTTGCTACACTACCGCCATCGACTAGCACCCTCTTGATGTCGAAATTCTCTATGTCATTGACAATCAACAATGCATCGTCATGGGAGACCGCCATACGAATTAAATCTTTCTCACCAAAAGTAATGTTCTGATTGAATCTTGCCTTCTCGTGAATGGAACATACCCCAACGTATCAGGCATAACTCTTTCTTGCCGAATTTGAATCTCCACCTGTTGTTATCCATCCAACGATCACATTTATTACACCAGCCCTAAGCGGAGGGCGATCATCATCTTTCTCCTTGCCTTGATCATTATTTACATACTTTGTTAGGAATTCTCACCTTAGAAGGCGGTCAATCTATTCTTTCAAATGAATGCAATTTTTTGTGTAATGCTCATGGTCTCTATAGAAATGACAATACTTGCTCTCGTCCCTCTTGCTAGTAGACGTGGCCATTGGTTTTCGCTTGTCAAACTCTTTCATAACTCGAATCTCCGTCAATACCTTAGCACACGAAGTGTTCAAATAAATAAAGGCCTTAACTTCTTCTTGCATCTACCTAGTCGCTCGATCTTGTGCATACCCCAATTCATGTGCTCATTTTCATTTTCAATTTTATTTTATCATAGGATTTTCACTCATCATGTAACTTTCGGTTGTAGGTTTTTGGTTCTCATCCTTCTCGAAGATTTTTTGTGACCTTCTCTGCTTCCTCTACATCTACGTATTTGATTTCCTTTTTCAACAAGTCATGCATCGACTCCGAAGGGTTCTTTGAGAGTGACATCTTAAATGCTGATGCCATTCATTAATGCGATTACTACGACAAACATTTGAAGGTCCTTAAGCCAAGTGTACCCTATTAAACCTGGCCAAATATTCCTGTAAGGGCTCATCTTTCTCCGAGACAACTTGCATCAACTCAATGGTTGTCTTCTGCTTTCTTTTACTACTCAACAAATATTCCATAAAGCTCCTAGAAAGCTCATCAAAATTTTGATAAATCGGGGTGCAAGAGTAGCTACCCAATCCCTAGCTTCTCTTATTAGCGTCGGTAGAAAGGATCAACACATCACTGCATATGGGGATGCATACAATCTCATCAAATAAACAAAAGTTCGCAAGTGATCGAGCGGATCCTTGACTCCGTCATGCGCCTCTATCATCGACTATTTGAATCCTTTATGTAAAGGGACTTCCATGATTTTCGGTGCGAAAGTGTCTTCCTCCAAGACCATTTGCCTGGATCTATCCTTTTCTACTTGACAATGTATTGTATTTTTAGGTTATCATTTCTTTCATCTTGCGCTCCAAGTCTACTATAGGACAATGAACTTGCAGATGTATGATTTTATGGGACCATTGGTCCACAATCGTCGGCTAAGTAGTTAGGGGAGTAACCGTTTGAGCCACTTGGGACGGTTGTCCGCGTGTATCTTGTGGTGGAACTATTGATGGATTAAGGGATGGATCGGCCGACGTGTTACATATTGAGAGCGGCAGGTCTTGACCCCAGGCAACAGACTCCGACGTGTTTCCAACCAAACGTATGTCACTCTAGTTCGCCTTTTCGACATTACTTTTATTTTCAAAAAGTTCTCACAGACGGCGCCAATAAAATAATAATGAGAAGACCTTTCAACTTCCTTAGCGAAGCAAGACGACTTTTGATACTACGATGAATAATAAACACTTGCAAAAAAAGGTTAGGGCTATCTCATTCATTTTACCTCCAACGTGAGAATTAGTGATCGGATTTTTATGAAAATGACTTAAGGAAAAACGAGAGATGACCAAAAAATTATAGTGTAAAAAGAAGATCCCATACATAGCACGTCTGTGAGGTATTTATAGACGCCTGTGCCATGCAATCGCTAAGCAATTATTGTGCACGTGTCCAACATAACACGTCCACTCACTAAGCGATTGTTGCCCACGTACTGAGTGGTCAACTTCTGAACGGGTATTGGGATTTGCGATAACTGTTAGGTGATTTTCAATCAATTTAAAGGATATTCAGGCAGTTGGAAGTCATATTGATTGATCTACCATAGAGGTAATCGGGCTAATATTGCGGTCGTCGGGTAATTGACTTTGTTTCATTGGCCATCGTAGTCCACTATTTTTAACATAGTGGCATCAGTGAGCAACCTCGGGCACGAGGGTAGGATTTTAGCATGATCAGGTACATATATAATGTTTGAGATAAGCAAGTTTACTATATTGATATAAGCCGAGCGAGCTATTTTTAGAAAAGTAAATTGACAAATGAAGGGCGGCTGTATCGGAGCAATGGGCTATTTGCATTTGACCAACTGCCCATGTCCTTTCTTTCCCACACCGACAAATAGTAACAAGAACCAGGCCATGCTTTTCTTCTCCTCTGCATATGGCAACTTCCGTTTCCTCTGCTATTCCGCCAAAAAAGAAAAAACGCTATACAATCTTAACACTCTCATTCTTGCTTCTTTTCCTTCTCAGCTTATTCTTCTTCTTATTCAGCAGAAGAGCTCTTCAGCCCACACTCTCTCTCTACACAGATCTCTACTCTCAAACACCCTTTCCCCTTCTTCAAACTCCTCCTAGATCCACTCAGGTTTATGAAAATTTTGATGAAATCACACGACCCATTGAGTCCAAATCTGATCTTGATGAAAATTCCAATGAAAAACCTGTAAGTTCGTTTTACGACAAAATTACTGAAAAAACAACAGGGCCCACCTCGTCGGCCGAAGAAAAAACAAGGCCCATTTCATCAAAATCTGATCTCGATGAAAATTTCAACGAAGGAAATATACCTGAATTTGGAGATAAATTTACTAAAAAAACAACAGTGCCCACTTCATCAAAATCTGTATTTGAGTCTGATTTCCAAGATAAAATTTCTGAAAAAACAACCGTGCCCAGATCATCAGATGAAGTAAAATCAGAGCTAGTTTCATCAAAAACTGATCTCGATGAAAAAACTAATGAGAGGACGATTCCACAACCATTCTCGTCAATAAATGAATTTCAAGGTAATCTTTCCAACGAAGAAACAACCGAACACATTTCATCGAAATTCGACATTGATGACAAAACCAGTGGAAAATCAACATATCCTGTTTCTAGAGAGACATCTTCTGACATTCCCAGCTCATCAGACTCTCAAGTTGACAACGATAGAAGCAATGCCATAGCACGAAGGTTGCAGAGTTGTGATTTTTACAAGGGAACGTGGGTTAAGGATGAGAATTATCCACTATACCAAGCAGGGTCTTGTCCATATGTTGATGAAGCTTTTGATTGCCAGAACAATGGCAGGCCTGACTCTGAATATCTGAAATGGACATGGAAACCAGATGAATGCGATCTTCCCAGGTTAATTTACGTACTTATTTCATCATAGAGAATTAATTGCAGAAATAATATAATTGGTTGGTTTTTGTTAATTAATGTTCTTAATAGATTCTTGTATGTATTTACAATCGCTAATCATCTGTGGGTGTATTTAATATGGTCATTTTATTGAATAACATTATCAGGTAGAAGTAGGAATGTATGTAGGGAAGTCAAACTGGATCAAATAACGATATTGCGTTGCTTATTAGTTACATAATCCATGTTGACATTATTTAATTACTGAATAATAAAGCTTCATGCTAGACATTTCAGTCAAATGTGTCTTCTCATTTAAACCTTCATAGACAGTAAATGTGAATGAAAATGACAGTCTGTGGACGCGGAGCATTTTTAAGTTGGTGCAGATCTATGAATTGGATAGGACTTCATATAGAAGTCAAAGATTTTTGAAGTTATATCTGAGATTGAATGGACATAATTGTTGACCAAAGTGAAAATTCAGAGGGGAAACATTTAGTTTGTTACTCTGAGAAGGCAAATTTTTTCGTCTTTCACACCTCTTAATTTAAGACTCTACGTACTCTTTTTTTGGGTTGTTCTTAAATCAGTTCTTCTCAATCATGTTAATTGTCTCAGGATGATGAGGATCATTAACAATTTTTGAAAATAGTCCATGATTGCTAACTTTAGGACCTTATTGCACGTTTGAAACCTCCAACTAACAAATAGTTTCTTAATAAGTTCTGGTGCCTTCACGTAGCAAGATTTGCTAATATCCTGATTCAGATATAAAAATCCAACATTTCTATTATAAGAGAGCGGAAAATGATGTGATATTGAATAACCTATATCATTACTCAAATATTCAATCCTCATAATTTTGGTGCCATTAGAGGATTATCACATTAATTTTCGGGAAATAATGCATTGATAACTCTATTAGGAGATTCCTAATTTTGGCAGATTTCATGAATTTACAAACTTTGTCCTAAACCACAGATCATTACTGTTACCAAGCTCCTAGTAACTAATCCAAAATCACCTCTCAATTGAAAAACATAGCCTCGGTGGTGTTGGTACAAGTGTTAAATTGGCATGTAGCTGTTGTAGTCTAATGCACAAGGTCTTTTTTTTATTAAGTTTCAAAAGTTTTTCTTTTCTTATCCTATTAACACTGATAACTACGCTTCATAATCAGTAGGCTAATTTCCATCCAGTTATCTAATGTGTTTTTAGCATTCTGCTACCAGTTCAGAGTCTCTGATCATCATGCATGTTTGTGTAGGTTCAATGCTACAGACTTCTTGGTGAGATTGAGTGGGAAGAGACTGATGCTAGTAGGAGACTCCATGAATCGAAACCAGTTTGAGTCACTTCTTTGTCTTCTGCGTGAAGCCCTACCTGATAAGAGCAAAATGTATGAAATACACGGGTACAAAATAACCAAAGGAAGAGGCTATTATATTTTCAAATTTGAGGTAATTTCATGCTTGGTTTCATTATTTCTACTTCGCTGGACATTTTACCACAACAAAATGAGAAGATTCCTGTATGTATGTCATTTGTTCTTATAGAATCACACTGCTTGAAAGGTGTTCCTTGTACTCATGTTTGTACAAGATGATGCTTCTAATAGTGGATTAATCAATTGACGACAACGTAAAATCACTGAATTCTATGTTATACTACTTTTGATCATAGACTGAAAACTTCTATTTATTTTATCTCAATTGCAAATTTGATATGTTGTTAGTTGTTAATTCCTGGAAAGCACAATGCTAATTGTGTACTTTCACGAGCTATATCCAATTGCTTTAATTGAATAAAACTGAACTGTTTGTGCAGGATTACAATTGCACAGTAGAGTTTGTACGTTCGCATTTCCTTGTTAGGGAAGGAATTCGTACCAATGGACAAGGAAATTCAAATCCCACTTTATCCATAGACCGCATTGACAAGTCTGCTGGTCGTTGGAAAAGAGCTGACATTCTTGTCTTTAATACAGGGCACTGGTGGACTCATGGAAAGACTGCTAGGGGGTATATTAGATGACAAATCTTCTTTAAATATCATGTTCTAATTTATGGACGTTATATGGTACAATTGCTAGTTGCTGACCTCATATGGATTTTTCCCCACTTACCTTCCATTTGATGTAAAATACTAATCCACAAGACTCCTTGATTCTTCCTTGTTTCAATATTTCCTTTCCTTCTCTTTTTTTCTCTTTTTTATTTGAGCCTGAGTGTTTAAGAAGTGATACTGTAAGGACTTGGCTGTGCATTCTCGATATTATGCTTAAACCTTCTACCTTATAATTTATTGATGAGTCTGTCTACAATTTTTGAGCTAGATAGTTTGTAGGTGCATGCACTTGGTGTGGTTAAATAGCATGCTTCATAATGTCAGTTTCAATCCAAATAATTGGACTTTCCTGAAAACTGATGCATGAGGTTACTTGGCAGGAAAAATTATTACGAAGAGGGTAACTATATATATCCCAAGTTTGATGCAGTGGAAGCATATAGAAGAGCCATCAAGACATGGGCTCAGTGGACTCGTGAAAATGCAAACCATGGGAAGTTGATATTCTATCGTGGGTACTCATCTGCCCATTTCAGGTAACTTCTTACCCCACACAGCCCTGCGTATTACCTTCATTCTTAAGGAATAGAGAAAAAAAATTGAATTATTGCCTTCCAAAAGCAGAAATTGTTCTGAGTTTTCTTCCAAAGGCTATGCCTTCAATTTGTTGTTTAACTGTTTATCATTACTTCTACAATTGCCTACTTGATTGAAGTCAATGATAAAGCATAAAAATGTGCGAGTAAATGAAGTAAAGTTCACATTATTTGACTTTGCCTTGTGTGCACATGTAAAAATAATGCATGTGGGGACTCTTTGAGAATTATCCTATTCTAGTTCATGATCTATTTGAAGTAGAACATACTCTGGCAGGATCTCATAAATCATGCCGTGTTTCTGTATTTATTTCTCCCCCACCTGTTGGAGATGAAAAGTATCTGAAAAGGGTAAATGTTCTTACCTTGCATTTATTTGAAACAGAGGTGGAGATTGGGATTCTGGTGGATCATGTAATGGAGAAACTGAACCTGTCTTACGTGGGCCTATCCTCGACAGCTATCCTATAAAAATGACAATTTTGGAAGAAGTTATCAAGGAGATGCAAGCACCTGTGGTGTTTTTGAATGTTACAAAGTTAACCAATTTTCGCAAAGACTGTCACCCTTCAGTTTATGGGAAGAATGTGACTGCCGGGAAGAAGGTCTCTACCAAACGACAAGATTGCAGCCATTGGTGTCTTCCTGGGGTACCCGATGCCTGGAATGAGCTTATATATGCAAACTTGGTTGTAAAACAAGCTCATTCCCATAACATCTACTGATTTCTTTTCATTTCTTTTTCACATTATTATTCATACCACTGTGTAGTGTAGGAATTTTAATATGAATCCTCCAGTTCGCATAGAGGTAAATCTTATAATTACAAAAAGAGTAAGCAAAAATCAGTACAAATCTCATATGCCTTTTACTCAGAGTAAGTTATAACCAATTATAAGTTAGTGCCATTTTGGCAACATGATTGTACAAGTAATTGTAGAAGAATTGATTTGAGAGATGAAATGTCAAAAGAATCAGTTTTTATTTTTCATGTACTTTAGTACCACAGAACAAATGTTCTGTTCCATGTTTTGTCTTCTCAATATTTGATTAGGTAGTGAAATTTCTAATGTTATTTTGTTTCTCTGCCTTGTGGTTGGATTACGCTTTTCTTGTGATTTTCTTTGCCCGTATGCAGGCCTTGACTTGTGATTTCTAATCTTTATTTTTCAATAATTAAAATATTTATATTTGCCTACCGAAAAACACATGAACATTTGTTTTTTACCAGTTGCAATATTAACGAACTAAGCTTTATATTTAATAAATTTAAAGTGAGCAGTGATGGATGACGATGTGGAAGATATAAATCTCCATAATGAATTCACATCATCTTTAGCTGTCCAAACTATACTTTTATTAAACATGGAAATGCAACAGACAGCGATTTTCAGTCAATTCTCACACGTCCATTTGTAAATAATTTTAGGATTAATTATTCCAATGCTTATTGAACTTTAAATTTTAAATGATGCTTTACCATAGTTACAGAATTTAATCTATGATTTCCTCATCTGCCACTCTATCCCACTCCGTTTAAAAGTTGAGATAACTTGAGATTTTCGATGACTTGAAGAGAAAATCATACAAGTTTACAAGCCATGGTGATTGAATATGTCAATAGATTACTCATGTTTCGTAGTTTTTTGGGAATTAAACAGAAGTCTCAAGCTTTTCAAAAATGTGCCATTCAATTCAAATCTTTAAAACGTAACAGTTAAAGTCCCAAACTTTTTAAAAATGAGCGGTAGACCGTAGACGGCCATCTGGATAGTTTTCCTTCCATAGGCACGTTAGATAACTAAAATGCCATCATTTGACCTGCATTTAACCATTTTAATATGGTCAAAATAGTTTTTAACATTTAATTTATTAAAATAATTGAAAAGGAGAAACATAAAATAAGAAAAAGAAAAAAGAAAACAATCATCTTCCACCACAGTCACCCACCCACCACTACGACTCACATACACCCATCACCACCCCAAAACTAATAACTTGGTCGCCCACCACTGACACCACCATCATCTTCCCTCTACTCCACACCAACCCAAGACAAGACCTACACGCCAATCTGAAATCTAGGGTGTGAGGAAAACCACAAAGATTCTCTTTGGTTTGGACACTTATCATGCAATTCATTATGTACATGCATGATTTTATTTCACCGAAGTCCTTTTTATTGTGTTAGGGTTTGCACTTGAGGCGTATAAGTTTGAGATCAAGCTATTAGAAAGATGTAGGAGTCCACCAAAGAGAATGGAGATGAAAACTACGAAGCAAACCAAAAAATAAAGTACACAAGAAAAAGAATCAATTGTGAAGATGAAAAACCGAAGGCTTGATCACGATATTGCTGTCCTCAAACTACATTTGCCCTCTCTAGGATTGAAATTGATGCTTAAAGGGATTATGACAAATGATTTGCAGGATTAATCAAGCCTTGTAAATGATGTAACAGTTAAGTACTAGTGAAAATCCTCCAAAACTTGAAGAACACAAAATTGAAAATTTTGAATATAAAAAAATGGATCTTTGATTTCAATGATGTGTAGAATAAAATATGTTTTTAAGATTGATAATCATAATATCTTTGAACATTGATCACCTATACATAAGTATCAACAGTCTACCATGAAATGGTGCCAAAATCAATTGAAAAAACACCAAATTTCAAATAGTAACTGCCATAAGCGGCTAACTGGTTGTTCTATGCGACCGCATAGAACAACCAGTTGCGGGGATTTTAATCCCTGCAATGGCATATGCGACCGCATATTTCATTCCACATTATTCCACAAACCGTAATTTATCAATTTTGAACAATACATCCATCAATCCCCCACATGTTCAAAATTTTAATAAATCCCATATTTAAAATATACAATACTTATGCATAAGGATTAGATATCTTTCGATTTGAATATAGCCATAGTGTTATTCAAACAAGGTAAAGTCGAAATTAAAGGTATCATGAAAGTTTTGAACCAATAATTTCATATGACAATACCGGTAAGAACACATACACAAGTATCATGTGTCCTCAATCTCGCTTAGCACTATTATGGCCTTGCGCTGATCATTTTCAACAAATTTTAAAGAGAGAATCTCTAACTCTCTATTGAGACGGCACCACCTCGAAATTTATCTAGGTGAAGTTCTTCCAGTATCTTTGTTACTTTTAGAGATACTTGTACCTAGTTCTGAACTTCATTAAGAGCTTAAAGCTCAACCCTCATTTCAGTGACAAATAGCATTATTTTAACTAGAATAGAGTTATTGTGCATTACATAATGCTGAAACTATCCATTTATCAAATGACTTGTTGTTACTCTTTGAACCCGTGGATTACTTTTAAGTAATGACAGGTTGGGTTGTTATCATTGATGGACTTTTAATTTAAGAGTTTCAACCACATTCTACTCGAAGTAGATGTCACTAAATCTCTATTTAGAGGTTTAGTTAATGGATCTGTTTTCTATTGACTTTACATAATTTAGGAAAATTATTCCACTTTTGATTAATTTCCTTATGAAGTCATGTCTTAGACTCATATGTCTAGACTTTCCATTATATACCTTATTGTATGCTTTTCCTAATGTGACTTGACGATAATACGTGATAGATATATAAGATGTATTTTTCGGTCCCACAGGTATCTCATAAAGTAGATCCTTAAGCCACTCAACTTTTTTCTCAGTTTTTGATAGTGCTACAAATTCAGATTCTATAGTCGAGTATGTTATGCAGGTTTGCTTCTTTGATTTCCAAGAAACAACACCACCTCCAAGAGTAAACATCCAACCAGAAGTGGATTTATTTTCACCCGTGCTATATATCCAACTAGCATCTGTAAATCCTTCCAATACAGTCGGGAATTTAGTTTATTGTAGACCTAAGTTTTTGTTTTTCTTTAAGTATCCAAGAAGTCTTCCAATGATCATTGCTCGGATTACTAGTAAACCTACTAAGTTTACCAATTGCAAATGCTATATCTGGTCTTGTGCATTGAACAACATACATAAGACTCTCAATAGCACTTGCATACTCTAGTTGAGCAATTTCTCTTCCATCAGTCTTTATTAGTTTTGAACTTGGATCAAGAGGGATACTACATTCTTTTATGTTTAAATGTTTGAACTTATCTATCACACTCTCGATATAATGTGATTGNTAGTTGAGCAATTTCTCTTCCATCAGTCTTTATTAGTTTTGAACTTGGATCAAGAGGGATACTACATTCTTTTATGTTTAAATGTTTGAACTTATCTATCACACTCTCGATATAATGTGATTGACTTAAATGATAACCCCCACTAGTTTTAGTAACTTTGATACTCAAAATTGTATCCACTTTTCCAAGATCCTTCATCTTGAATGTGAAAGATAGAAACATCTTCGTTTCTTTTATTCCATTCATGTGATTACTCATAATCAACATGTCGCCAATATATAAACAAATAAATATCACATA
>CAIGRP010001543.1:0-20825 GCA_903798385.1 Fraxinus cuspidata
CTCTTTTAAGAGAAGGATGGATATTCTTTCAATACTTATTTTCAAGCACACAATTTTCAATAAAATAATATTACACTCGAATTTAAAACTCCTTTTTTAAATAATATATTTTCCATCACATCACTATTTAAAATACATTTTTTTTAAGAATGTAAATCAAACAAGGGCTTAATATAGATTGATTTTTATTTGTCAAGGACAATTGGCATTGTTGTGATTGTTATGAAAATATTATTTCGGTTTATTTTGTTATGGGTTCTTTTGGGAATTTTAACAATATTTTCATTTTTTTTTTTGGAAGTATATGAATTGTTTGGCTTTTTTTTACGTTCGAAATTTATTTACTATCTTCTTTGTGCAGTTTATCGTGTTTTCATTCTATTATAGTTAGCTTACAGTGTTGAAAAAAATATATTTATGTATTATTTTTATTGATTTGCTTAATACATATTGATTTTTAAATGTCAAGATCAGTTGTCAAAAATATGAAAAAAGGATACTAGTCCAAACAAGTAGTCTTTCTAACTCACTGGATGGTAAGCTATTTTAACAGAATATTGCAGTTGCGGATTTTAGAGTTTTAACACACAAAACGGGAATAGATTTTCTGTTATCGTATTGCAGCTAATACATAATTATTCACTTACCACTGTTAATTAATTAAATTTAAAGAAATATTGGTTTAATATTAAACTTTCTTTAAATTTACTCATATCAAATAAATCTTGTATGATATGATAATGCATTGTTTGATAAAGCTTAAAAGTCAGATTTTAATCTAAGTCAAAATCAATAATTATTTTTAACCACACATTTCATGGAATCCACAACTTTTTAACTAAACATTTCATCAACTTTTATCAAAATTTTCTAAAAATTTGATTTTAATCTCTATCAAACAAGGGTTATATACCCACCGTGTTTACTTATTGGATTATAGGTAAGTTTTAATCTGAATCTTGTACACTCCTTTACATAAGTAAATTACAAAGGACTACCAGATTTATGCAAATCCGAATGGACTATTTGCTTCACTGATTATATTCAAAGCAAACTGTTTTTTTTTTTCAATAGTATTTGAAGAAAACAAACAAGAGCATGAATGTTCAATCATATTCAAATATCAAGTTGCTAGGCGTGAGTTAAAAATGATGATTCTTAATTCAAGTAGTGGTTGCGATTGGTTCAATATTGAATTGACGACAAATTCAAGATCGAAATGTTTGATTCCACTTTTACAACAAGCTAAAAGAAGAAGAAACAAGTGAGTTGTTATTGGATTTCTTTTGATTGTTATTTATTAATTTTGCATAATTACAAAATTGGAATTACTGTACTTTTGATCGTTTAGTTTAGTATATTGTTTAACCCATGACACGAGGTCCGTGGATATTTTCCTTGGAGATGTACCACGTAATATTCAGTGTTCTTGTTTTAATATCTTAATTAATTTCCACGAGTAATTAAAACTTTTGAAACACGGATAAAATCAGCACTTTGCAATTTGAACAATTGAAAAACTGGTTATAAAATATTCTGATTGTCGCTATCTGCTCTTCTAACAAAATAATTAAAACAAATTTTTAATTTTTTAGATTTTAGAATTTACAGTGTTCACATCAGTAGCTTATTATATTTTGATGGGTGAAATGTTTTCTAGGTTCGTCGGATTCATAAAAGGATTAGGACCCATTCTTTTTGTGTTTTAGTTTTGAATTCATTTTGTGTGTTTGTGTTTTGAGTGTTCATTTTGAGATTGTTGAAAATGTATTCTTTTTAACATTTTGAAAAATTATTTTGAAAACACAAAAAACGCGTTTTGAAAATTTTGACTTGATTATAACTGAAAATACCAGAAATGACAAATTTGTCATTTTGGGTTTTCATTGTAAATTTTTAACCTATTTTTAAAAAATTGTTTTCAAAAATGAAAAAGAAAACGAAAAACAGAAAATGACTTGAAAATAATAAAGAGAATAAGCCCTTAGTGTTTTGGCAAATCTTGAATTATTATTATTATTATTATTATTATTATTATTATTATTTTTTGTTGAAATTGATGAAGACGTGTTTGCTTATAATTTTATTGTCAAATTAGGCAATTCATTGATGGGTAAATTTATAGCCGTGCCTCAAATTTTGTCTAATTTTATACTTGTAATTTCTCGTCATGTCAATTAATTAATGAATAAATTTATGATGTGTATCAAAATTTGAATTAAGTTGGTTATCCACCAATAGACTCGTCAATATTGAACATAAGGTAACCCCTTCGGGGGTGGCCAAATTGGTGGAGCAGTTGAACGCGGATACCGAAAATCACAAGTTCGAATCCCCTGCCAACACTTCCTCGATCGAGTCCGTCGCACCTGACTTGCCTAGTGCGGTTTATCTCTCATGTGTGGTTTGCAAGTTATTGCACATGAAGCGATGTTTATTCGGTGCGCACTCACGAGTAGCGGCTGCGAGTTCCTACGTCAACAAAAAAATAAAATAAAATTTGAACATAAGATAAGCACATTTACTCATTAGTAGATCATTTATCCATTTTACATAATGGTTAACAAGCACTATTTGCTGAAAAAATTACAAATATGTCATTGTAAACGATTAAAATTAATAAAAATACCTTAATTAAAATAACAAACCACACCGTATATATCAAATTATATACCTTTACATACTATGATATTAATTCTGATTCCATATTTTTCTAAAGGATTTTTTTAAAAAGATTTATAAGATTTATTATCTTCTTTTCTTAAAATATAACATCAAATTAAAATTTTTTTTTTTATCTTATCAAGTTAATAAAATATCCAATAATTCATTTGATTCTTCCAATATTTTTTTTAGAAAGAATCGTAATTGCTATTTTCTAACAAAATTTGTTCAATGAATAAAAATTAAATGGAACTAATTATAATAATTCTTGATATGAGATGTTATTTTGTAGCTAAAAATCAATTCATTATTCATTTTAAGTTGGTGTGATTTTGCAACTTGAAAACTGTTAAGATGCATATGTAATTTTATCGATATCTATTATAGATTATTTTCATTTTTTATGAGGAAGTTTCATAAAAGATTATAATCTATAAATACAACTAATAGAAATAAATAATTTTGGACAAAAATGAAAATGATTTTTTTTCCATATATAATGTAGTGAGATGATTCAACTGAAAGTTAATTCGTGGAGGGATAAAAGAGTGATAAAGAAAAAATAATAAATAATTTTTAGAAGGAAATTAAATAGTAATTGAATTTTTGGAGAATTAAAAAATGGTATAAAATGTTACATAATGTAATACAAAAGTTGTAATTTGTTATTTTCAACTATGGATATTTTGATCTATTTAATTAAAAAATATTTAACTATTTTTAATGAAAATTTTGTAATTTGTCAGCAGAAGTTATTATTTTTTATCATACTGTAAAATGAAATAGGTAAAGTATAAATATAAAAAAATATAGCGTGTAAGGTATAAATACACCGTAAATGGATTGCGTATTTCGTAAATTTTCTAAAATCTATTCAAATATTTAGCTCATATTTGACTAAGTCTATAAAAACTAATTTTCAATCACACATTGTTTCAATAAAATAATTTACATGTAAAATAAAAAACTTTTCACATTTTTTTTTCCAAAAATTACTATTATAAAATCTATTCTCGTAAAAAATGGGGCTCAAACAAATTTTTTAGAGATTTGCCCATAATTTTATTATCAAGTTAAGCTCGAGTGTAAAGTATAAATACACCATAAACATACGGCTTACTTTATAAATTTCCCTAATATCTATTCAAATGTTTAGCGATCCACCCATAATTTTAATATCAAGATAAACTTGCACAATTTTATTTTATCCATGAAGCTTGCACATTTTTTTATACCGCGCTTTTACATATTAGTTAAAAGGCTTTTGAAAATTAAATCTAAGTCGAAAAATGAATTCTATCTCAATGACAATCAATATTTCAAAATTCTATTTTTTCCCATATCTATTCAAATATTTAGTGGTCAACAATCAATATTTCAAAATATTGTATATTATGCTAAAATGAATCTCTAATTTATTAAACCACATAATCGACGGTCCCAAAATAGCTAGAAAGCCTAAAATGCTAAATAAAGGAAAAAAATAAAATTAAAATATAACACACTATACACAAGTTTAAAGAAGATAAACAGGTGGGGTTCAAAATGCAAATAATCACAAAGTAGAAGATCTCTAGAAGAAAAATACTGGTTTAAAAATGTAAATACTTAGAAATCTGAGGGGCACTTAAGTCAAACTCGAGCGCTTAATTCCTCCTCGCTTTATCAACTCTCGCTTCCTTGTTAGAAAGGAAAAAACAAGCCATACTTCCCCAATTCACATTCACACACAGTATAAAAACGCACAAAAGGCGCAGTGTATGGTTCTTACGTTCACTCCTTTCGCAAATTGAGAAAATTACGTGAAATTTAGTTTCAATGGCTGAAAAGCTGCAGGAGCAGCTGAAAGAGCTCGGATCGAAGCTCGAGAGCCCTCCTGATTCGAAAGACGTTCTTATGAAGCTCTTGAGGGTGAGAATTTCTCTTTAATTTATTTATTCTGGATAAATTTTTGCTGCCACCTAATTTTGAATTGTAACATTGAATTTTCGTGCGCTTGGAAGTTCATTGACAGATGCATGCTTAAAAATTGGCGAGATTTTTGACTTTGTGAGGAGCTGGGATGATTAGGGTTGAGTTTGTGTTCTCTTTAGGAGTTCCGAGTGTTATGTTTGGGGTCAGATAACCTGAAAATTCGAGTCTTTTTTTCCTTTAGTCCTACTACTTAGGTTTCTTTCTTTCTTTCTTTTTTTTTTTTTTAATAGTAGAAAACGCTACGGGAAAACATTTATCTTTTTGGAATTTTATTTCCCTTTTTTCCTCCCAACAGCTTATTGTGAAGATTGATGAAATTTCTAGTTGTATACTTGCTTGTAAAGGAAATTATCTGTTTTTGCAGTTCTTGCTTTACTCTTGAAACATTCTGAATATTTTGCAAGAGAGTTTCATCCAAATTATTTGGGAATAAGGCTTAGTTTGTGGTGGTTTGTATGTACATATATGCACATGCTGTAGACAGGGAAAAATGTTCACACTCATAAATATAAATGTTATTATGTAGCATATAATGGGTTTCGAGATTTACTCTAATTTTCTTTCCCTTTAACCTATCTAGGTTGTTCATATACCCATATTTGTTTGACTCCTTGTCAGTAAAATTTATTAACCTGTACTCTAGATGTCACCACACAAATCTGGCAGCTAGAAAAATCATATTTTGTTGTTTTTCTCACTTAAGTTGTTTTACTTGCTGTTTGGCAACTAAAAAGGACTTCACACACCTTTCACTCAGGAATCAGTTCATCAATTTAGTCCTTACCTTTTGGGTTTAAAAATATATGGGCTTCAGATCATAATCAGTTATAATCTTTGATTCTTTAGGGTGAATTTCTTGCACGAAACAATATTTATGCTTTAAATTTTAACTATCGCTCAACTATAATGGAAACTTGGTCTTGGATTTCTTTTAAAACTACCTTAGTCAAGTTGCTATGCTTTCAACTGTTTGCATCATAGTAATACCGAATGCCTCCCCCACATGCAGCAAGCAGCAGGATGCCTTTCTGATTTAGACCAGTTACCGCTGAAATCCATAGTTGAGTCCATGCAGTCTTTTGTAAATGCAATTGCTAAGCCAGAACTTCTAAAGCATCAAGATCCTGAGGTCAAGCTTTTCGTCGCTGCTTGTATCTGTGAAATAACTCGCATTACTGCACCTGAGGCTCCTTATGACGATGATGTCTTAAAGGTACTTTTTCCTTTTGAAGTGTAAAAGGTGTCTAATGGAGCTCACTTATTGGCGTGTGTACTTGATTAAGCACTATGACATTTTCTTTTATTTACGTCCTAGTTAATTGCTTTCTGTTCTATTCCAGGATATCTTTCAGTTGATTGCAAGTACTTTCAGTGGCTTAGGTGACACAAATAGCCCATCTTTTGGAAGGAGAGTTGTTATTCTGGAAACTGTGGCTAGATACAGATCATGCGTTGTGATGCTGGATCTTGAATGTGATGATCTTATAAATGAAATGTTTAGCACTTTTTTAACTGTTGCAAGGTACGACTTTTTCATATCAACTTCTTGTCAGTCAGTCATAAAATAAGTTTATACACATAGAATATATAATACTCTTGCAGAGGCCAAATATGTTCTATTGTTTAGATTCTTTCATTTTTTCTGCTTGAGTGAGACACTGTGTTGTATCCAATAGTTGTTTACTTGTTTATTACTCATGGATTTTCCATATCCATTGTTAGTTTTGAATTTCGCCCTTTGGATGTTTAACATCGAGTCATACAACGAGGGATCCACTTTCTTTCTTATTCTTGCCTATTACTTCTTCCCACATACTGGTTTATTTCCGTGTCATCATAGAACGTCTTATTTATTTAGCTTTTAATCTTGTGATGTGTGTCAATATATTTATATTTTATTTTTGTCTCCATACACGAAGTCATGATAAATAAGTAAAGTTTACACCCATCTGGAAGCACACTTCCATGGTGAATCCATTTGTCTGTTTGTTATGAGCTGCATAACATAAGTTATTTTATCTTGAGATATTTAGTATGGGTGAATTGGACGAGGGATTTGGACACATGACGGGGGTGTGGGTTGTGTTGTGTTGTGTTGTGTTAGGACCGTTAGATTGATTACAACACTTTGCTTAAATTGAACTCCAATAAACGTTCCTGAGATTTTTGATTTCCTTCGCTTGGACCAAGTATGCAGACCATTGTTCAAAGCTGCTGCATCTATAGACCAACCCATTTTTCCATATTGATCGATACTGTTTTAGCCAATATATTATGCTTTGCATAGGTGCTTAAAATTCCGAAAATATACCAAAAAGCAAAAAACTGTAAGAAACACCTGGTTTTACGTGAATAAGCCAAATAAACCATTATGCCACGTGTTAAATAAACAGACCATCTTGGATTTATCGAACTTTGTGATTGAACCTTGAAAAGTTAATTTGGAAACTAGTCCGATGCAATCCCAATGTTCGTCAAGTTCTAGAAAAAATAGACCATCATTTGAACAATTATTTCTACTTGTTTGTTCTTGTTGTCATGTGAGAAATATGCATTTTGTTAAGAAGCTAAAAGAAAATCTAACCAAAAAGCATGCTATGAAAAGGATGCAGCTTCTCTCTGACCTGTGTTATTGAATAGCCATTTATTTCTATGAACATTGCTGTAAACAATAAATATACATGGAATTGTGTCACCCGTTCAAGTGCTGTAAATTTTTTTATTTGTATTTTTTTCTCCTTTTGCACCATGATAACCTGTACACCACTATATCTAGAGACTTCTCTGAATTCAGTGCGAGAAAATATATGCCAAAATTCTCTGAACACTGCATGTTGGATCATGTGGTCCACCATTTTCTCTCAACTCTTGCACACGCAACACCTTTGTAGAAACCCGCTATCTTCCAAGATAGAACTAACTATCAAGTTGACTTCTATTGTCATTGCCCAGACAAAGAAGGTTGCCTCCCTTTGAGATTTTGATTTGGATACTTTACTGGGGGTGATCAATGCAAATAAATGATTTCATTTTTATATGGACATCTAGTGATAGAGACACGAACATTTATGTTCACATAATGTGATGAACAACAAATTCCCATTTGTGCAGAGATGAGCATCCTGAAAATGTTTTGACTTCGATGCAAACAATCATGGAGGTTGTTTTAGAAGAAAGCGAGGACATACAGGAGAATCTTTTACTGATTTTGTTGTCTGTTTTAGGTCGCAATAAGAAGGTATAGTATCATCATTTGTTGGTTCAATGTTCAAAGTTTTCTCCCTGCCTTCCTATTGAATTTTGGAATTTTTGTTGCTAGGATGTATCGACAGCTGCAAGGAGGCTTGCTATGAATGTGATAGAGCATTGTGCAGGAAAACTGGAACCTGGCATAAAGCAGTTTCTTATATCATCAATGACAGGAGACAGGGGGTCTACGAAGTGTCAGATTGACTACCATGAAGTACTTTATGACATCTATCATTGTGCCCCTAAAATCTTATCAGGAGTTGTTCCTTACCTTACTGGAGAACTACTGGTAATCATACAGAGTTGTTTGTGAATCATTTATCTGTCTTGTCCTAGATTTAAAAGTATCCACAGCTGTTCCTATTTTCCAATTAAGGCACCAGCTAATCATGTTATTTAAGGGGAGAAAATGGTTTCACGAACATTGAAATTTGAGAACCATAATTCATTTGTTTTGAGGGGTACAATATGAAAGCCATGTTATAATGCATTAAGAGGTCCTTTTTCCCATGTTCAGCTTCTGCCCTGTGTGGACAAATTGGTGATTTCCAACTGATTTTGTAATACATGCACAAGAAGAATGTCAGTGTCGACCTTTTCATATTTAAATTTGTTGGAATGTTGCTCAGTTACAAATTTCGGTATTGACAGACTGATCAGTTGGACATTCGTCTAAAAGCGGTGAGCTTAGTGGGAGACCTTTTTGCTTCGCGGGGATCTGATATCTCTGAATCATTCCAGCCGATCTTTTTGGAGTTTTTAAAAAGATTAACTGATAGAACAGTGGAGGTTAGAATGTCTGTCCTTGAGCGCATGAAAATTTGTCTTCTGGCAGATCCTTTCAGAGCTGAAGCTCTTCAAATGATATGTAAGGACTTTTCAGATTGTTATGTTTCGTAGTACCTTCCATGCCTTTACTTCTAAAGTTTTCTAAAATTTTTCTAGCTGCACTTTGTGACCGACTGCTGGACTACGATGATGTTGTCCGCAAACAAGTTGTTTGTGTGCTTTCTGATGTAGTGTGTCATGCCCTCACATCGATGCCTCTTGGAACTATCAAGCTGATATCTGAACGTCTTCGAGACAAATCTGTAAGTATAGCCATCTCTGATTGTGCACCTTTTTCGGTTATTTATATTCAGCACATCCTTAGTTAATAGTATGATAACTGTTTTCTGCTTATATCCAGCTCTCTGTTAAAAGTTATACAATGGAGAGGCTAGCTGACATATACCGGTGCTATTGTTTGAACCGTTCGAGCGAATCGACAATGACTTATGAATATGATTGGATTGTTGGGAAGATTTTGAGATGTTTTTATGATAAAGATTTCAGGTATGTTATTGAATTTTTGGTTGCGAACGGATTTACTTAACTGGCTAATGATGGAATATGAACCCACATTTTTCAAACATATTACATCTAGGTCCTGAAAAAGTGAAGCTGTCGATTTTTTAACATAAAGTTTCCTATATGTTTGTTAGATGGTAACTTTGTGTCTTTAAAAGCTAATAGAGAAAATTTAAGACTTGGCTATGAAATTGCCTGACAAATGAATTTTTGACATAGAGGATATGTTATTAAAGGTTTGATATTTCCATGCAGATCAGATACTATTGAACGCATTTTATGTCTATCCCTTTTCCCAACTGATTTTTCAGTCAAAGATAAGGTGTCAAATTGGGTTAGGATCTTCTCTGGATTTGACAAAATCGAGGTTAAGGCTCTTGAAAAGATACTAGAGCAGAAGCAAAGGTTTGTTATGATTCTTCTTTTTACCTGTAATAAGTTCTAATATGGTGTTTATAGACGAACTTTTACCGGGTTCGAAACTTATATGGAGTTTCTAATCACGGTACAGGTTGCAACAAGAGTTTCTGAAGTACCTTTCCTTCCGTCAATTATCACAGGTTTGCAGTTTCGTACTTTGTATTTCTATATGAGGCAGGAGGAATAATTATTCTGGAACTTTGATTAAATGATCAGTTTTTCTTGAAATGCAGGAAGGTGATGCTATTGAGCTCCAGAAGAAAGTAACGTTTTGTTTCCGTGTTATGTCTCGCTGTTTCACTGATCCTGCAAGGGCAGAGGAGAATTTTCAGATTTTTGACCAGTTAAAAGACACTAATATTTGGAAAAAATTTGCAAGTCTTCTTGACACAAACACTAGCTGTCCTCAAGCTTGTAGTTTACGGGTGAGGCATCACACCAATATCTAAGTCATTCTGTGATTCTATCTCTTTGTTATTAAGTTTTTCCTGGATGAATTTAAGTTTAAAATGTAGTCAAATTTAACACGATGGTTTCTCAAATATCTTTATTCTTCTTCAGGATGATATATTGAAGATCGTGGGTGAGAAGCATCAGCTCTATGAGTTTTTGAGCACCCTCTCATTGAAGTGCTCTTATCTGCTTTTTGGCAAGGAGCATATCAAAGAAATCCTTCTGGAGGCTGATATACAGAAATCAGCTGGAAATTCTGAGTTAATATTGTCGTGCATGACAATACTTGTGGTATAATGTTTACTCTTAGATTGTTTTATATTTACTATATATTGACGGTTAATTGTTTAATAACATCTTGATATGTATACTTCTCTGCATTTCTGTCTGGGTGTAAGACTGTGGTATTAAGGGGCTCAAATGTTTATGATAGTTTGACATTCTTTTCTCTCTTAATTTGAAGTTTCATGAAGTACTAGAAGGTTGTAGCTATTAACTTTCAAGCATGATTGAAGAGCTGGGGATTGTGTATCATGCTCATCCGTGAATAAAAAATTAAGCGATACTGCAATTTGCAATGTAATGGCATGTTCACCATCACTGAAACAATGATGGGTCGACAATTAGGATGGGTCCATCAAGTATCACCATCTGATTGTCCATGAAAAATATGTGATATTTAAACTTCAAATTTCTTGGATAATTCTTCCTCTCAAAGGAAAATTGATTTAGATTTGCATGATAGTGTTCCTATATCCCTTATTTTTTGGAAATGTTGAATTTTCATATTTTTATGTGATGAATTTTCAGATTCTTGCACGTTTCAGTCCTCTACTGCTAAGTGGAATTGAAGAAGAATTGATACATCTTCTTGAGGACGACAATGAGATAATGAAGGAAGGTGTTTTGCATATTCTTGCAAAGGCTGGAGGAACCATCCGAGAACAGCTGGGAGTTTCATCGAGGTTCAAATATTAAATTTTTGATGCATTGCTACAAATTTTTTTCTTGTTTTCTTCTTTTTTATGGTTGAAATTCTAAATTTTTTACTCGTAGATCGTTAGACCTTATACTCGAGCGGATATGCATTGAGGGTAGCAGAAGGCAGGCCAAGTATGCTGTATATGCCCTGGCATCTATAACAAAAGATGATGGGCTCATGTCTCTGTCTGTTCTCTACAAGGTTTCTCTTTAATGGATTATCATGATTTATTCTCATCAGTAGCGTCTTGGTCTGCAGTTCTTTCTACATTTCTTTTCCTTTCCTAGTATTTTTTATGCATCTTTGTTGAAATCAGTCATCAACTTATTATTTTTTTTTTTGAAACTGACAGAGGCTTGTTGATATGCTTGAGGAGAAGTCCCATTTGCCGGCTGTACTACAATCTCTTGGATGCATAGCACAAACTGCTATGCCAGTCTTTGAAACAAGAGAAAGTGAGGTTGAAGAGTTCATAAAGAAAAACATATTGGAATGCAGCCATGTATGCCTCTTGAAATTCTCCAAGACTTTTGTGATCCATTATTTCTTTCTTTCTTTTGAATTATTCCATCTAAATCATGCTTCACTCACAGATGTCAGAAGACAAAGCAAATGAATGTTGGGATGATAGAAGTGAACTTTGTTCATTGAAGGTCTTTCTGCCAGATACTTTGTCCTTCATCACTGTAAAAAGAAACCTGTCTTGGATGGCCTTTATGCACTAAATGAGCAATGTTTTTTTTTATCTGCAGATATATGGGATTAAAGCATTGGTCAAGAGCTATTTACCTGTCAAAGATGCGCATCTTCGTTCTGGGATTGACACTCTTGTTGAAATGCTCAAGAGTGTACTGTCTTTCGGAGAAATATCAAGAGACATTCAATCAAGGTAATGTAAGCTTGATGGTGTTTGAAGTGGTGACATCATGTAATTTATGCTTAAGATTTTGATATTGATGTGGATCTCTTTTGCATATTTCAGTTTATTGGATAAGGCTCATTTGAAGCTCGCTGCAGCAAAAGCTGTCCTTCGTCTATCAAAGCACTGGGAACATAAAATTCCTGTTGATGTCTTTTACCTGACCTTGAGAACTTCTGAGGTAGAGTTTACTTGACGCGAAGTATGTCAGTGATGTCACTGTTCATGGAATAGATTTCTTCATGGCTGTTACTGAGCCTGCTGTTCTTATTTCCTCATCCTTGGGTGCTTGTAGGCTAATTTTCCGGAGGTGAAGAAACTACTTCTCAATAAGGTTCATCAGTATGTAAAGGACCGGATTTTAGACCCAAAGTATGCTTGTGCCTTCATACTTGATATTGATTCTCAGCAGTTGGAGTTTGAAGAGGTATGATGCTTTACTGAGTATAGTTCTATCTTTTGCAGAGAAGTAAGAAGCATGTCTACCTTCATTAAAAGTGGAAAATGTAACGCGTTCTTAGATGGGCTCATCTCATGATTTATGCTCTCCTATATATTTGGCAGAACAAACACAATTTTAATGATATCATCCAGATGTGTCAACAAGGAAGAGCACGCCATGTTTCTACACTGGGTGATGCAAATTCTACACCAATAAATCCAGAATACCTTCTCCCATATGTGGTCCATGCTCTTTCTCATCATTCTTCATTTCCGGATGTTGATGAATGCAAAGATGTCAAAGCATTTGAAGTTATTTACAGGTATTCTAGATTGACACTTACCTTTTTCAACAGCTTCGAGTATCCAACGGAGCTACTAGATTTTATATGCACCTTGTAATTAAAAGTTCCAATTCTTGCTGTCTTGAGATTAATTTAAATCTTGGTACAGTGTTTTGGAAGCTAATTCTCGCTTAAATATCTCCTCTTTTTGCTTGCGGGCAATTGGATTTGATGCCCTGCATTCATTATCCCCTCTTTAAACCTCCAGTTTTGAATCATTCATTGAGAGATGTTATTGGAAATATGAGACTATATCCTTATTTGAATATTATGTATAACAATCCTTGAAAGTTGGATTTCCTGTAGAATTGGGGGAGATTAATCTCAAAGAACAGTCAGGTGGCGTGGGGATATTGCACAAATTTCTCAGATTGACCTGTACGAATAGATAAATCTGTCTTTAATTATAGATTTGTTGAAGCCATCTTTCTGACATCATACAGATGGGACCATGATGCAGTAGCTGAAATGCTAGTCTCTGTAAATTTCCCTTAATGAGGAGTTTTTGATGTTTCTGTAAAACTGCTTGATTGAGTCTGAACACTCTTCTACATCCATATCAGCATTAAGCTATTGAAATCTATTTTCCTGTATGTCAATCCAATTTCAGGCAATTGTATTTGTTCCTGTCTATGCTGGTGCATCGAGATGATGAAGGCAAGTCTGATGTCAGTAATAACAAGGACAGGGAAAGTATTTCGTTACTATATTCAATCTTTTTATGTATCAAGAATTCAGAAGATGCTTACTCTGCAACTAAATCCAAGGTTGTATAATAAGTACTGCTATCCTTTCTTTTCACCTTGTAGCATTATATTTGTTGTGCAATTTCTTTATTTGAATGAGACATGTTATTTACTAAAAAATATTGAGATTAGTTTAGTTTTTGTGATGTTTAATAATGTGAATATATTGTATTACAGAACTCATATGCTCTCTGCGACCTTGGCCTGTCAATCATTAAGCGGCTAGCACCAAAGCAAGATGATCTTCAAGACTTGAGTGCTTCAGTGGTCCTACCTTCAGCACTATACAAGCCACTTGATAAGAAAGAAGGAAATGCCTCACTGGTATTATGGTCTAATTACTCTTGTATTAAAAATTCTGATTTGTGTTTCTGAATTCATGCCTGGCAAGAGGACGGATTTTTTAATCTCCCTAATTGAATGTTCAAATATAAGTTTTTGCACTTGTGACTATTTGACATCCCAGTTCTTTCTATCTTCGTGCTTGTTTGGTAAAGCTACTTTTGCTAAAAAGCTGGTCAAATTAGTTAAAATTCATTTTTAACCACACATTTCAGTTCACCCACAACTTTTATCTGCTTTTTAACCACACATTTCATTATCCTACCAACTTTTATCAACTTTGGTTGCTAAAAATCTACAAGCTGGCTATAAATATTATTGTCTGCAGCTCTTTGGAGCTCTGCAGTGAAATACTCGATTAACTTTATTTTTGACTTGTGCTTCATTTTTTATTCTTAGCATTTCTTTGTTATTTGCATTTTGCTAACTTTTGTCCAAACCGATGTCTAAAAACCCGGGGTGCTGAACTGCATATATTTTACCAATACCTCCTTCAACTGTAAAGCTTTGAATTGGAATGCTTGCAAATATTAAAATTACAGTCAGATTAAGATTACTACAGATATCAATTCTATCTGCTACCATGCCGTATATAATCTTATCTCTTAGGTTATATGCTCGAGCTCACTATTTGCTACATTCACCATCAAAATAGAGAAGTTAGAATCTTATTGAAGCCTTTCTTATTTTAACTAGTGAAACTATCCAGGTTACATTTAAGAAATTTATACTGGAAAACTTGTCTTTGAATGCAAACAAATGCAAATATCTGCAAATATCATGAAATGGAAAATTACTATTCTAAAAAGACCCCGACACTGAATCATATCACCCTCGACTCGAGAGGGAGGGAGGGAGGGAGGGAGAGAGAGAGTTGGAGGGCAGTAATTTCCATAGGATTTTCCTACTTTTAAGTTATTTGATATTCCTGTTCAATGAATGATTGATGGTTAATTTTATTTCATCAGACTTAAGAAGCATAACCTGATGATGATGTCTATATCTATGACTTAAGAGGCATGGCCTATTTATGTCTTTACTAGGTTGGTGAAGGGAAGACTTGGCTGGCTGATGAGAGTATCTTGGCGCACTTTGAATCACTTAAGTTGGAAGCTAATGGAATGGTAAGATTTCAAATATGATTCTGCTTATTAGAGAATTGGGTTTTCATTGTGATTTGTACTTTCTGACTAGATTAATTTCTGCTCTTTTGTTAACTTCAGATCAATTCAGAAATTGTAGAGGATGATGCCATGAAGGACAGTGAAACAGAGGGAAGCGAGATGCCTTTGGGAAAGTTGATGAAACGTCTAAAAGCTAAGGCATCAAAGGCAAAAAAAGAGGTGGAGAGCAAGTCTGCACCAGCAGAAGTGGATAATGAAAATAATGTTGATATTTTGAAAGTGGTGAAGGAAATAAATATGGATAACTTGGGAATAACTAGCAAGCTCAAGTCAAGCAATGGAAATGAGTATGTTCATAAGAAAAGGAGAAGTGATCATAAGCCTCAGAAGAGGAAGATGATGTTTAGTGAATCAACTAATGTTCCTGTACCAAAACGTAAGAGATCATCGTCTACCCAAGGGCACAAGTCTCTTCCGACGATTTCTCCAAAGGGTTTTATGACGCCAACCAATTTAAGTCGAGAGAAACTCTCGGTCGACTCTACCAAAATAGACAAGGAGCTTCAAACTGGTTCAGGAGATAAATATATGCAAGAAAATAATATCGAACCTGCAAAGTCAGACTTGTTGGTTTCATCTATGGAGAAGAAATCCAGCTCCTCAAAACAGAAAGGCAAGCGTTTTGATGGAGTTTATGGTGAGGGAGATGATCACTCAAACCATAAAGCCAAGGTATGCTTCTCCATTGATAATACATGTTTCGTGATGATTGTATTAGTTTTTCACTTTCCTTTTCAAATGCTACAGAAGCCTAAGAAAATTGGGTTGACAGTTACCTCATCCTCAATCAGTAATTCCAAATCGGGATCGACGAAGAATAAAAAACAGAAAAGTATTACTGGGTTAGCAAAGGTTAGCGGGTCCTACCTTTTCTGCAACTTTTTGTGAAATGGTTTATGCATGAGAATACTAACTTTGCATGTTAAATCGCATAGCTTAATGTTCTATTGATTTTTATGTTGCCTCCAAAACTGAGCTTATTGAAGTAGCAAAAATCTCTTCGTAAACACTGTAACATGTATGCATATCTTAGAGTCATGGTTAACCAACAAAATCGAAGGCATACTCTCTCATAAGAGGCGTCAGGCTATCTCATAGTTCATGCCATTGTTCTAATGCTATGGAACTAACGGCCAATAAGGAGTCTCCATTTATTTGATTCCACGACATATTTCATAACTGTCACTCAATGCTGCTGCTATTTTGTTTCTTCTTTAGTGCTCTGTGAAGGACAATGAAAGTTCTACGGCTGACTTGATTGGTTGCAGAATAAAAGTTTGGTGGCCAATGGATAAGAAGTAAGTGCTTCTTGATTTAGTAGGAGAACTATTTTCTTGATGTTAGTATTGCAACGAATAGAAAAAAGATGAAAGTTAATGTTTTTTGCGTATATAATATCACTCTTCTGATATTGCACTTCTGTCCCTTAAAGTCATTCCTTCAAATCTTTCTATGAAATATTGGATCTCGGAATGGTTTTACTATCAGGCCCATCAAATATTCCCTTCTCTCCAGTGAATGGATAAATAAAAATAGAAATTCGTCTTTTCCCTTCTCATATTCTTTTTGTTCCTTTTCTTGGTCAGTTGATGGGGACCATAATAGTCGTCATGCTTCAGTGAACCTTAACTAGACCATGTCCTTAGTGATCACGGAAATTAACTTCTATGTTATAAGATGACCTCCTTAAAGGCTGCTGCTCTGGTTTATTACATTAATGGAAAACCATTTTCTTTGATTACTAATAAGATTTCTGTAACTATAGATAAATATATAATATTGTACTTTCCCTTCTTGCTTCTTGATTTTGTGGAAAGATATATAATATAATTGAAGTTTTAACTGCCCAACTCTACAGGTTCTATGAAGGTGTCGTGAAGTCTTTTGACACCCAGAAAATGAAGCATGTGGTAAGCTACAAATTGCTTACGTTCTATGTAATCGTTACAGAATTGTTAACCCATATTCTTATAATTAAGCTCCGTATTGACTGTAGTTTTATTTGAAAATAAAGCATGTGGTAAGCTACAAATTGCTTACGTTCTATGTAATCTTTACAGAATTGTTAACCCATATTCTTATAATTAAGCTCCGTATTGATTGTAGAGTCATTTGTTTAATTAATGTTTTGAAGATATTATATGATGATGGAGATGTGGAAGTTCTTCGATTAGATAAGGAGCGATGGGAACTTGTTGACAATGGCCAAAAAACTGAGAAGGTACAACTATTAAGTCCCGTTATCTTGTTTTCCCTATCAGAAATGTGTTTGCTTTATGTTTTAAGTCAAGCTGAGATTATGACATGAGATCTAACAAGGTTTTGAACACCATTTGCAGCGGTCAGTTTCGTCAAAGGGTCTCAGTCCTGAAATAGGGTAAGCCCTGCTGTCCTTCTAACTGCAGAGTAAAAATTGTGCCCTTGAGCAAACTGGTGAAAAAATTGAAAATATTGCACCCTTAAGCAAGTGAAAGAACTTGATTCTTTTGTTGGCCTTCCAACACGTGTACTGTTATTGAAAGCAGCATTCTGTAACAGCATATCGAGTTTTGTCATCCGGCATGCATGTTTGCTACCGACTGTGTTTATTAAGTCTATATATTTGCCAGTACTAACATATTTTTAGCTAGACATGGTGTAGTCTTCACTAGATTTTGGGAAAAAGGAGAAAACAGAGGAATCACACGCCAAAACATTATAAAAATATAGAAATTTTGTAGTGAGATATAATACATTTGATGAGGAGCAGTAATTCAAAGTGCCCTGCTCTGGAGCTGTAGCTATGCCTACCATCTATTGCTGGCAGTATGATAAATTAAATGCCCCTTTAATTTCCCTTCATTTTTTGAATTTGGTACCTTAAGTGCATTTCTGCCTGATATCCTTGTGCTGTAGACAATGTTTATAGTAAATATTAATTTTATTAGCTGGAATTCAACCTTTGCTCAGCAGGCTCGACAATGCGAACGATCGCATCCACCTTTTATTTCTTCTCCGTGTGATGTGGCCCTGATTTACTTACAGGAACAGTTATCATACCAACTATATATGTAGGCCACAGAAATGTAGTATAGGTTGCTGAAGACGGGCAATTAAACAGATTTACTTGCCTAAACTTGATATATCCAGTAATGAAGTTCTTTCAATCTATAAAACTTCTAGTAACTCCTAAAATTTCTGGATGCATTTTCAATAATGTTATTTGGAGCTTAGCCCTTGTTTGATCACCATTTTTTTCAAACTACATTTTTCTCTCCCCTCCTTTCAACCACACATTCTTCAATAAAATAATATTAAACGCAACCCAAAACTTTTCCTTTCATTTTTTAACCACACATTCTCCATTAATCTACTATTCCAAAATGTGTTCTACATAAAAAATAGGGCTCACACAGGCCCTTAACGTTGTCGAGGGCGAAGTTTCACTGTCCAATATATTCTTCAAAAGCTATTTAATACACATCTGCCCTTCTCTTCAACCCGGTTACCTGATGATTTAATGTTAACATGTATTGGAAACTCAATGTTTCCAAAGCATGGTCTCCCCTATAGATATGGCAAAAGGGAACTACAAATACTTTTGTACAGATCCATTTATTGTATTTCTGTGCTTGACTTTTTGCAGCTGTCATTGCTGTTGCAAAATGATATAATGCTGATCGGAAAATTTCTCATTTGTCAACTTTGTAGGTCATCTGAGAGAAAAAGGAAGTCAACAGGAGGCTCAAAGCAAAAGAAAAAATTGTCAGAAATGTAAGACAGCCGTTTCAATTTTGTTGACTTGAAATATTTTTTTCTTATGGTTTTTCATTAGCTTATGTGCTTGAATGACTGACAGATCTCCATCACCTCAAGTAAAAAGGAAAAGAACTCCAAGGGAAAATTTGAAACAGAGACGAAAGGGTACATTAAAGAGTGAATCCATGAGCGGAAGGGTTGGTAGTCTTGGTGTTGCTTTGGCTGAATCTGCCTCAATGTCCATTGACTCAGGTAAAGGGTCATACTGTTTGACATTTGGTTTTTTATTTGATCAAAATTATTCTCATTCATGATAATTGAACGGTTCTAGAACAAAAAGGTTGGAATCCTCTGTGTGTGGTAAAAGTACATGTGGAGTTTCCGTGTTCATTTTCTCTGGCACAGTTTTTTCTTCTCAAAATAGGCGACATTGTCACTTTTGACACATTTTGTTCAATTTCATAATTGCCAAATTCGATTCATGAAATATATGGCTGATAATACTGCACAACACTGAAAATTTAATGAAGACTGGAACCATACACACAGTCACATTCTTCCCTACTCAATCTACTCGCTCTCACAGAATTTTTTATTTTTATTTTTTTATGGTTTCTTCTCCCATTTAGAGTTGAACTGTGAACAATATTTCTTGCTCAACATGAAGCATAATTGTTTGAGAATTGGTCGTGTGTTATGTTTTCGCTTTTTTACCATATCAATTCCCTAAGAGTTAATGGCCTGCCTTGATTCATCTTTGTTTGCTGATGATTCAGAGCCGGAGCAGAATGAAAGGATTGAAAAGAGTTCAGCTGATGTGGACCAATCGGACAATGATGAGAAACTAACGGAAGGTGCCGAGAAGGGCTCAAGTGATGCTGGAGAGTCTAAGGACGAAGAAACTCATTCTGAAGGAATATATGGATCTGATAACGGAGGAGTTTCTTCTTCAGACAAGCAGCAGCCACATGGGACCAGGGAAGAACATGGACAAGAGGCTGAAAAAGTTGATCACCCAACAGCTTCAGATAAACCTGAGAAGAAGATTCCAGCTTCTAGTTCCATGGACCCAGAACTTTCAGACGATGAGCCTCTTGTACTTCACTTGAGCTGTGCATTTGATGTATAATTACGTTATCTTCATTTGACATAAAAATTTCTGCATTCTAATACAATTTTTTTGTCAAATGCAGAATGTGTGGAAGCAGCGAGTTGGAAAATAAGGCAATCTCAAATAGTTCCATATACTAAGCTGCTGCATTGGTAGTCACAGTGTAACATGCCAAAATCACAGACTTTTAGCTGACTCTGAACTAAATTGTAGCACCCAATAGAAGTGTTGTAGCATATAAGGGAAAAAATATGGATTCTAACAGTTGGAAAGGAGTGCATATTTCGTTAGATGTAGCGATTGAAACTCCATATCTGTACGCCTTAAGAGTTTATGTACAGCCATAATTTGTGTCGAACACTAGTTGGGTCATCTCTGTAGCCTAGCTTCGTCGTGTGTACATTAAGAACTCATAAAGTTAAGATTATGTGTACACTTAATCCTTCCTATTCGGCGTCATCCAGTCAGCGTTCCAAACACGCCATGTTAGTATATTTTGGTACTGTAATTTGAATCATTTTGCTTTTGGGTTATGTAACACTAGGAATCTCGTACTAAAGTCGTATATTGTTTTAACGTTTAGATATTCAAATGATTTTTGATTAGAATTATTGACTTTCAGTGTGTAGTTCTTGATTAGTGCTTGTTTGGTAAATTTTTTGTTTGTTAAAAAGCTGATCAAATTTCATTTTTAACCACACTTTTAATGGATCTATAATTTTTTTATTTACTTTTTCGCGACATACATCATGGGATCTATCAGGTTTTTCGACTCTTCACATCACGCAAATGTTGAATGGGATAAAATAAGCCAATATAATCAGATTTCCTCATTTATCTCGATTCTTTTAGTACACGAGCAAGTACTTAGTTTCTAATTGAATCTATTTTTGCAAAAAAAAAAAAAA
>CAIGRP010001547.1:0-15128 GCA_903798385.1 Fraxinus cuspidata
TTAAGTTTAATTGCATAAAATCGAAGTTCGTCTATATATATATATATAGACGAACTTCGATTTTATGCAATTAAACTTAAGTTAATTAATATAAAAGTATGTGTACACTAATAGGAAAAATGAACTCTATATTTAAAAGGAGAATACATGAAGTTAAATTGTAATTAATCAATCATTAACGTCTCCTTTCACATAATATAATATTATTTCATGTGTGTGTGTGTGTGTGTAGTATCTATGGCCTTGATTGAGCCATATTAAAATTTGTATTCTCATTCTTCTACTCATTTTCAACCACACATTCTTTAATAAAATAATATTTTTTATCACATCAATAACTTTTTCTTCTTTTCAACTACACATTTTTCATCAATTTACTATTTCAAAATACATTCTTTCAAAATAATATGGTTCAAACACATCATATATATGTGAGCTTCACTTAAAATCAACGTTACTCATATAATTATATTATATAAAAGTAAAATGTGAAAATTGATGAGAAACATTCAATTTATCATTTTGTCATTATATAACACTGTTAACATTTTCATTCAAAGATTATAAATTGCACATTTAATTAATATAATAGATAATATAAAATAATATAACTATTTAAATACAAATGACAAAAATGAAAAGAAGAAATTGCTTAAATGTAATCAATAGTTAGGAATGAAAGAGTCGAATATGGGAGAAATTCATCCATCTTTTTAACCTTACTAATTAGGAGTTACTTACACTTTCCATATTTGTATCCATTCCACTAAATACAAGATTCACATCTCGATTACACATTTTTCACTAAGGGTCCATTTGATAGGTAAAGATAGAAAGGATTTCTAATTCTATGTTAGTTGGAAAATAAAAATCCATATGAATTCGTTTCTCATTAAAACAAATAAAATACAGTTTAAAGTGATTGTACCTTAGAATTCAATTTCTATTTCCACATTACAATTAAACGGTTAAAGTGGAATTCGTTTTCCTCGAATGTGACATTTTCCACAGAAAATGTGGTAATCAAACATGACATAAAACTAAATATATTTTTAAGTATTATTTATAATTTATATTATGTGTTCTTAAAAATAATTAATATATTATTGGGTATTTTATTATTATTGCATGTCTATTTTTGTATAAGCATAAAAACTGATGGTAATTCAGTTACATATTAGTAGCCTATTTGAGCCCCCCCACCCCTTTTGCTACGAATGCATTTTGGAATAATGGATTGATGGCGATTGTATAATTAAAAAATAAGGAAAAATTTTGGGTTTGCATGTAATATTATTTTAATGAAGAATGCGTGGTTGAAAAGAAATTAGAGAACAGTATATTTTGAAAATAATGAGAATCAAACAAATATAAATATATAAAGAAAAGAAAAAGATTTTCATCCCAATACATTTAAGGGGAGAATTTTTATTCCTCCATTTGTATTAATCCCATTCAAAAGAAAAATAAAACTTTTGTTTTAAGATTTTTCACTTCTATATCTCTTTTCAATATAATTTTGGTTTCTAATTTAAAATAAATGCTATTGATTAATATGACAAGCATGAATAGTACGTAATTTTTTGTTTCTAAATGTGTTTAAATATGATACTTTTTTGTTTTTACTTTTTAAGGTAAAAAAGATTATATTACAGACAAAGTGAGTAATTTTTTTATTTTGAAAATCATTAATGTACCATTAGTTCACTTATAAATAAAATTTTAAACTAAATTTTAACATTATCAATTATCTTACTTGAAAAAATATTATGCATATAATTCATTTCATATATAAAACGTGCAAGGCACTTACTTGCAGCTAGTTCATCAAAAAGCCACCGGTGCAATAAATTCTTATTTGGTAGCCTAACACCGAAGAAAAAAATAAACGTACACGCATTCAATGATTATGAAAGTTTGGATCTTTTTTACACTAGCACATTAATTATCATTTCATACTGTACACTTTTTTTGACATTGTACAGAACTTCAAAAAGAGTTCGACGGGAATTTTTTTTTTTTTTTAAATTGTCCAATCATGTATCGACACGTGACATAATATAAAAAAATAATGCTAAATAAAATTTTCATGTAACACGATGGTAACAAAAATTATAAGAAAATATTTCATTCCAAAATACAGAACTATAAAAAATAATTATGAAATAATTAATAGTATAATCCTGATTAATTAATCATTGGCGTTGACCACATAGAGGCGTAATCTTCTTGTCGTGTGACACGTGGCACCATATCATAAGAGGAAGCGTCATAGCTGGTCAAACATATATTATACAATCTCGAAAAAGATTATTAATAGGTGTATGTGTGTAAATGAAATTCGTCTACCACATTACTTGCCTCTGGTTGGAGAATTTTTAATCTAAAATACAAGATTAGAGGCAGGTTAGGATTTAGAAACGACTACTAAACTTCATTTGTGACCGTGAATAATCTAAACTAATAGCATACCGTTTCATTTAATTAGTTCTCTCTAAATGAGTTAGATAGAGCCGCAAAGTAATTGAAGTTAGGCAATCGATGAGGATTATTACTTGTAACCAAATCACTTAATCTATTCTCAAGTATAATTGAAAATATTGACGTGCACAAATCCCAAATATCGTGTGGTGTGAGATCCACATAATCACAGTATGATCGATCAAATGGATATGAAATATTGACAGTTGGATTGCGGGTGGAGGCCAAATCATCTTTTAGGCCATACCTATACTTATGATTGAGAGACAAGAGACCACATAATATTCACCCACATGCAGATGCAATTCTTTGCTTCTAACTTGGCCCAAACTCTCACGACATGCTTCCTCCTACTTTTATTTTTTTCTTATTGAAAACTAATCTCGTCATTAAAGTTAGGGGAAGGACAATCATTCATTCTTAAAATCAACGCTCTTAAGGTGAAAGAGTCACATGGAAAGAGAGGAAGGCTCACTTTTAAATCATCATAAACATTTCGATTAATATGAAAAATGAAATACAATTTACTCAATACGAATAATCGGACTAAAAAGTAACAAAGTGAACTCATGAGCCACTTGATAAGCCCCATGGCTCACTTTACGAGATAAAGCTACAATATTGACAAAATAGACACATTAGGATCTAAACAAAAATCAAAAGGAAAACCCTCATTGTCTCGGTCATTGAGCCGGGACAAGGAGCACGTCTCAAATCAGAAAGTAGAAATTGTAATTTATTTCAATTTTCTTGAAATTCTTATTACTGTTAATCTAGGAAAATATAATCACTTTTCTTGGATCAAGCTCGAGAATTCATAAGGGGAAATGAAAGAAGAATTTGTTTGGATCCTCCCACACATTCAATCTTCCATTAATTAATACGTCTCGTTCTTGATTATGATTTATATCAAAATATTTTATTTTCATGTTTTAAAATGATTGGAAAAATAGATGAACATAAAACTAAGCAAAACAAAAAGGGATATAGATATGTTCGTTCCTTCTCTAATATCGAAGCTTACGCTAGCTTACCTTAGACCAAGGGGCTAAGAAAGTGGTAATGTAGGTTGTTCCATCCACATCTATTCAATTCGTTATTCCATTTTGACTTCTTTCAGTCGAATCTTCGTTCTCTATAGTTGATAGGGCCCCAGTTTGACTCATTTTTTTTTCCTTCTTATTTATTTATTTTTTAAAAATATGATGAAAAAAAAAATTTTAATGGACTTTTGGGCATGAAATTGTTATCAAATACAAAATGTATTAACTAATAGAAAGCTTATAGATAAGAATGACTTGAAAACCATTTGAAACATAAGTATTATAATGATTAAAGATTAAGAACTTTGATTGCAATTAAAATGTGGAGTAAAAATAAAAATTGTAGTGTGTAATTACTCTTTCCTTTATGTGATTGAAAATAACTGAAAAAATTATACCCCTTATTTGGTGTGAATTAAATTCAAATTTTTAGTGAATTTTAATAAAAATTAATAAATTATATAGCTAAAAAGTAGTGAATATCATCAAATGTAATATTAAAACTAATTGTTAAATTTGACATCTGAAACAAAAACTGCACATGAAAAATTATTTGATCATACCTGTCAAATCAACGCAAGTACCAAATGACGCCAGGACTAAGTTCACATACTTTATCTGCCACAAGAGGCTTGATTAAGATTGGAAGACAAGATCCGACTTCACCGGTAATGGCTCCAACACCGCCAAACTATCCCCATATTTAGAAGGCTCTAATCACATATCCTATCATTCACGTTAATCACACAACTAATTTGTACTAAATTTTAAATGAAGCAAGACTAAATTTCCAGAGAAAATCCCATTACTTGTTCAGATTAAATATAATATTAAATTTATTTAAAATAAACTTTAATTTGCTATTTGTTGAATCGATGTATTTAAAAACGAGATTAATAAAACCAGACAAATCAATAACTAATTTTATTTACATAAAAAAGGCTCAAGAATCCTTAGACAATGAAGGCGCAGTTTCATATATTTCGATCGCCAATGCTTGGCAAGTATCTATTACTTTGCAATAGTTCCGTCATCAGATAAAATTCTTTTATGCTAGAAAACTGATCTCGATATGTTTTTCAGATATGTAATTTTGCTAACGCAAGCAAACCCACTTCCGCGAAAAGTCACACAATCCATCAATGGATAGCATTAAATAACTCTTGACATTAAAAAATTGTCGACAACACGCCATTATGGAAACCAAATCAAAATTGCTAAAAGAGCCTAAAAAAAAAAAGAAAAAAAAATCATTAAGAACCAAAAATAAATTAAAATCCATATTTTTCCTCTTTATTTTTATTTTTCATTGTAATACTTACATTTCCCATATCAACCCCAAATATTAAAAAAATACTACAAACCCGTAGTAATCGGCGAATACTCGCCGTAGAAGTCCGAAATTCCGGCGGCCGCCCACAGCCTCTCATTGAATGCCTCCTGCATGTCCTCCGGTATAAACTGCGTCCGGCAGAGTGGACATGTCTTCTGATCATGGTCCATCCAACGGTCCAGGCAGCTCCGGTGGAATATATGTCGGCAATTCGTCAGCCGTCGGATCTCATCATCGCCGTTAAACTCATACAAACAAACCGCACAGTTTTCCGGTGGATCCAATACGACCAGGTCGGAGAACTTCACCACTGGCAGAAGCTCTCGGATCAGCACAGCTGACACTGACCGGGGCTCCGGTTCAGAATCGGTCTGGGTCGGGTACGCCATTTCGGGCTCAAGGAAATCACTGAGGCCCAGTAAAGAAAACACTGCACAAATTGATTTTCGAATGAACCCCATGATTGTTAGTAGGTAAACCAACAGTTTTGGTAGAAAAATATCAGTGTATCCCACCGGAAATCCCATTTAAATTTTGTATTGAGCTTGAATTCGTGTGGATGTAGATGTTCGGTAGCACTGTTAGTGCGTGTACTGTGTGTAAAATGGGAGATAGAATCGTGAAGCTCTGGTACACAGAGAGGGGAGGAAAAGGCTGGGAGAGATGGGTGGAATATATAGAGATAGATAGATGTAGCACATTACGAAAATAGGTATGAGATTAGATAAAATGGCATTTTGTACTCCTATAAAAAAATTATTAAATTATTTTAAAGAAATTATGTTCGAGTAAGTACAAATATGCGATGAGTTTGAGAATCTATCCATCAATCATGGTACATGTACATTATTTTTTACATTATTATTTATATTGTGTCATGTAAAAAGACACCGTTGGATTGTTTAAAAAAAAAACACTTTTTTCTCCCACAAATCTTTGAAAATAAGGGAGATATAAACAATGATACAAGGGAGATGATTTACATTTATCATTATTGATCTATCCATAACTTGTAGGATTTAATGGTGGTGTAGAATGATCCGTGAAATTTGAGACTTAATAGATCGAATGAAACAATACATCTATATCTATAATTTATAATATATTAAATATCACATTAAGTGAAAATTATTTTTGGACGATTTTAACCCCATGCAATTCAATTATTTTAATAATACCTTATTTTTTTAATATGTAATAAATACTACAAAATCATTGCTATGTTCTTAATTAATTAACATTCACATTAATCTAGATTCAATGAATTTTGATTTGATGAATCTTGATCTACATTAATCTAGAGTTATTATAGATGAATTTATTTATATTCATATATTTAGGAATGTTAATGGGTGATTAAATTCATTTATTAACAATTAATTCTTATGTACCAATATAAAAAGGTTGTTCTCATTTGTAGTATTTCATCATCACAAAAAAATTGAATTATAAAAGTTAAGTGTTGAAAGTATAATTTTCTTCTCTTAAAATTCTATCATAAATCTTATTTTCTTTAGTTCGTTTGAAACCCATCAAATCCTCCCAATATAATGGTATCAAATATTATTTTTACAACACTTATAAAGTATTTCAGAATAAAGTACAATCAGCGTTCAACTCTAACAAGTAATAAGTAAATATGGTATTCCTTTACTTTCACTTCAATTGTTAAATTAAGAAATATGAAATTATCATTAGAAGTAAAGTTGACAACTCAAAAATTTCACGTCATTTATGTTGTTATTGAATAAGGAATTAAGAAGGGAAAACCAATGAATCTTTCTTGAAGAGTTATGATCCTCATATTCGAGGTTGCTATAAGATCTATTCATTAAAAAGAATCCATTAAATAAATTTCTTTATGTACTAATAGGTATAGTATTGAATTTTTTTTGTTGACGTAGGAACCCGCAGCGCTATTCGTCAGCGGAGCCACGATCACCTCGAAGGGGCAGAGACACAACTACTGTGAGTGCGCACTAAATAAACCCCGCTTCATGTGCGGTAATCCGCAAATCACACTGGAAAGGTAAACCGTACTAAACAAGCCCGGTGCGACGGACTCGACCGAAAAAGTATTGACATGAGATTTTGAATTATATTTCTGATAAATCTACATTAATTTACTACTTTAATTAGGTTGTTACTAGCAAATGCCACTATTTGTTTAATAGAAAGTGAAGTTCCTTCGAGAAAAAGATGACGCGTGTTCACCCTAGTTTATAATTTGTTTATAATTAATCAAGTCACTTTTTATTTACACATTAAATCAGTTCTAATATGTTTTGTAATCCACATATTAATAGCATAAAAAAATCTCTAATAAATTAGGAGAATCAATACATGAAGAGTTTAATATAAAGTGAAGTTCTAATACAATGGACAAAATCAATAATGGAGAATTTCGAATGAAATTGGAGTCAAATTCATTTAGACTCTTTCAAACATTTTCAAGCCTACACCAACTCCCAATACTCCTCCAACAGTATTTTCAATCAAATATTCAACAAGAATTCGGGTCACAACCCAATTTTATCAAACTCTACCTTGATACGAATTTCATTGTAAGAAATAAAATTTAACTATTTAACTCCAACAAGATTCTCACATGTCCTTTTGGGCATACTCAATAATTGTGAATTGAATTCAAATATTGCTTACTGGCAGAATTACCTTGGGCACCAAACTTGCTCGAATCACCACAAACAACAAAATTATCAAGTTCACAACTAACTCCATCTAAATTAACAAATTTGCTCGAATTATTTCCGCGAGCGACACGATCACAACTCCTTACATTGCTTCCCCTCCAGTGTCTAAACAAAAATCCGTCATAACAAAATCTTGTGTTGCGATCCAAGAGCAAATTTTCAAATCTCATGAACAACCAATCGGCCCTCCCATGAACTGTCAAAACATTGTCTCTGATACGACTTGTTATGAACCAACCAAGATACCAGAATCGCTCTGATACCACTTGTTGATAATTAGACCAAATAATAAAGATGAGAATAATATGAGTAATATGAAAATAATGGATCACAAAGAAAACAAGATTTATGTGAAAACTCAAATCCGGAAAAAACTACGGACAAAAGTTGAGAATTCACTATAATCAATAGTAAGGAGTTACAAATGATCTCTTTGAACCAATAACTAATTGGATAATTGGTCAATTTCAATATGTGTTGTATACCATATTTATAACCAAAAAATTCTTAACATATTATGAGAATTAATAGATGAAGAGTTTTATATAAATTGAAGTCGCAATACAATTGGTAAAACTAATAATAGAGAATTTTGAATGAAATATGAGTCAAATTCTATTGGACTCATTCAAAACATTTTCAAGCCTATTACTAACTCCCAATACTCCTATAATAGTATTTCCAATCGAATACTTAACAAGAATTCGGGTCACAACTCAATTCTAACAACAAAATTACAAAAGTCGACGTCGACTCATTTATATGATAGTAACTATATCTCCAACATCTTTTTGCTTAATATTTGTTGGGACTTTTTTTTTTATCACTTTAGAGTCTTTAGTGGACAATATCGCATTTCTACCTAGGGATGTTAAAAAAAGGAGCCGGCTTGATCCGCTATGGCTAGAGCCGAAACTTTCATTTTTTGTCCGAGCAAGCTCGGACCAAAAAATGCCCGAACTATTTTTGCTCGAGCTTCAAGTTTCGACTCGTGGCTCGACTCGGTTTGACTTGTTGACACCCCTATTTCTACCTTTAGAAGATAGATTGTTGAAAAGATTTTCGTGGTTTCTTGATTAAGTTCAATTCCAAGTATTTTTTTTTTTCAATGAAATAGCTAAGAGATGAAGGAACCGAATGCATTTTTAAGTGATTATGGTGTAAAGATAATTCTTTTTGAAAGATAATCATGGAATCAATTTTAACTGACTACTCGACTAGTTATAAAACTAGTTTTTCTTTTGAATCATAGCTCGAAAACTTATGTTAAATCAACTTAAAATTATTTTCCACCATTTAAATTGTTTGAAAACTATCTGTTGAAAATTATCTCCATCCCCATTTTTCTACGGCGCATGAAAACTATATAACAATAATATTGATAGAAACACCATAAAAAGATGAGGAAAAAGAAATAAAAGAAGAAAAGAGAGTTGTTGAATGATTGTGAAGGATCAATGATTATGAATAGGGACCAAAAGAGAAAAGTCATTGAGAATAGCAATGTCCTAATTGAATCAAGTGGGGCTATTGAAAGACCACAAGCCTAAGGAAAAAGTAAAAAATGAATGGAAAAGGTCACCTAATCATCCTATAGAAAACCCTCAAAACAAGCCAAGACATTGAACAAAAAATTGCAATTTATCAGAGGAGAAAAAATCGTGGCTTTGGAAATAAGGCTAGTGGGGGTGATATTTGATGCAATGGCCCATCATAGAATTGTTGCTTTTCCATTTATATGAAAGTGTCACTAACACATTATTGTTCATTTTACAAAAACCTTTCCATATTCGTGTACGTTAGAGATTAGAAACATGTTAAAACACATGCACAACAACTTGTTACACATTATTGTTCATTTAACAAAGACCTTTCCATATTCGTGTACGTTAGAGATTAGAAACACGTCAAAACACATGCACAACAACTTGTTAGTATCCATGTACTAAATTTTAATGCCTACACTTGTGTGCCGATAGCACGTGTATCGTAAATTTTGCTAAGCAAACGCTAAAAAATACTCATATTTCATGGTAAAAGGAACTTCACGTATGATTTTCAGAGTTCAAAACTTTGTGTTTCAGAATGTAACTTTTCAAGTACAAACACATGTGTGCTAGTTACACGATATCCACACCCTTGTCTAGAACCAAGCAAAATTGAGTTGTTGCTCTGTGTAATTCCTATAATGGAGTTAAAATAAGTCAAATGAAAATGAATAGCATGTCTAAAGAAATGTGAGTTGTGAGGCCAGGCCAATCAGCAATGCAATGGTAAGGATTATTAGTGAAAGGTGTGGCCGCTTGCGAGCCATACTGGGTGGGTAGGGTGGTGGTATGCTGAGCCCCTCCATCACACACCTATACGCTAGCCAATCTGAAATGTGTTGTAATAGGCCAAAACACAATGGCCCATCAAAATGGATGGATCAATGGAGTAATACACTCATATACAACATTTAGATTATCATTTCATAACAACGTTTACTAGGTACAAACTCAAGTAGATAATTTTTGGTTGGCTCGTATTCAATTATTTTTGGGGGAGAGAGAGAGAGAGAGAGAGCTGACTCTCTTAAAGACTGGTTTTAATGATTAGATAGTTCAGAATATAAATTTGAAGGTCAAATGCCGCACAAAATAAATATGACCGACCGCATTGCTCAGTGACTCATGAAACCTGTGGAATTGAGGGCCTGCCTTAGCTTCAAGAGCAAGTGAGCTTGGGCATCGACAAGTCTTGATCCTAATGTGGGAGTGTTACTCAAACGACAATAACCTTCTACAAAAAGTTATCTATTTTAGTTATATAGAAAAATAGTAAGTGCTAAGTATCTAGTCATACAATTATGAAATTATTAGCTAATAAACCAATAAAGATTCACTCGCCACAATACAATATTAGGAGATGACGAGACTAAACTCCACTCCTATCCTTCCCTTCGAGACCCAATAATTTAAGGTATCTAATTACTATCTACAATCATACATTGTTACTATCAACACATTTCCCCCTTGGAACAAGCATCAAAATTACAATATAGGAAAGTCACACGCCTTTTAGGTACAACAAAGGACGATCACATTAATACACTACTTAACTTGAGGATTCTAGATACGATAAAATGTTAAATCATTTTTCCTATTTAGTATGTATATGCATGTACGTGTGCACGTATTGTAGAGAATAAAAGCAGAAATTAAAACAAAAGGACAATGGGGGTGGGGCCACCCTCTTCTCCACATGACTAAGGCCTTACATAAGACCTGATTATTGTGCAGTGTAGCATGGGGTGGCGGACCCCCACCCCCGACCATTTGGAGCGGAGCTCCCTCGCGCTGGTCACCACTCTCCACTGATGTTTGCTCCCTTCTTTTGTCTTTGTTGGGTAGTTGTACATGCAACACATGTGGGCTCTTGCATCAATTCAAATCAACATGTTTTGTTACGACCACGTTCGAGTATAGGTTTAAAGGTGCGTCAAACTTAATTTACATACTAATTTCAAGATATGGTAATTTATGCGTTTTTAACATACACGCCCTTCACGCGTGCTGAAACTTATGTATGACTGTGACCATTCTTCAAATATTGTTCAATCATATTAGATATGTAACTTAAACAAAGTAATTCCAACTTTGTTGCTCTCTTTTTTGGGTTATGACGAGAACAAACCGATCCTAACATTTTCATTTGTGGAGCCGGAGCTTAATAGTAGAATAAATGAGGAAGTAAACTAGGGAGCAACACTAGTCTTTCTTAATGTGATCGAATGAGCTGTTTTGCTTTTAAATAGATTCATTGAAGTAAGTTAATTAGACTAGGTCTTCTTTGCAATAGGCTCTGGGCTTCCTCACCATATAAAGTCTTCAATGCTACACAATACGACAAGATTTTACTTTGGATAATAAAACTCGATACTTCAATACATAACTAAAAAATAAATAAAAAATCAATTGCATACCTACAAGGATACCCACAATCATTTGTGTTAAAGAATTTTAGGTAATTGCTTTCATATTTTGTACTACCTTAATGATCATGAAGAGCGAATTTGATGATGAAATCAATAAGTGGATTTTCAAAATTAGTTCTCAACTTACATGTATGGGAGACAATCAATTATGGATTATGATATACAAGTGGGAATTGCTGACAATCAACAAGAAATTAAATTAACAACTTATTTGATAATAATCTAGTATTTTTAATTGTTTTATCTTAAGCTTTTCTTTTATACCGGCACGTTTGAAAAGGAAGGAACTTTTAATTTGTTCATCCTTTTTAATTCTTTCTTAGACGAATATATTATTGACTCCAATTGAGTCTTTCTGGTCAACTTTGAATAAACAAATTTAAATTAAGTAGCATTAAATTTGTCCTATTAGGATCATGTTAATTAATTAATAATTAATTCAGCTGCTAACTCTATCGGTCGAATGTAAGTGTAGTGACGACATTAACAATTAACAATTTGACACCAGTAAATAAACATCCAACTTGCAATAATTGGTTTTTTTTTCTTTTTTTCAATGTAGGCTATTGTTCCTAAGATTTTGTGATTCTTTACAAGTAGGCTATCAGAATCTGTCTATTTGTTTAACAAATGATCAAATTTGTCAGAAATTGTCTGTTTAACGAAGANCAATGTAGGCTATTGTTCCTAAGATTTTGTGATTCTTTACAAGTAGGCTATCAGAATCTGTCTATTTGTTTAACAAATGATCAAATTTGTCAGAAATTGTCTGTTTAACGAAGATTGGCGGGTTAATGAAAATAATGAGATATTAAGTTAACAACTTGCAGATTTTTTTATTTTTTTTTTGTCACATTATGAAGGATGTGGAATTTGATTTGAGTCTGGTATTTGTGTATTATAGTGGCCTGGAATATAATAAGTAGATATTATTGTATGGTTTTTTTTTTTTCCATATTTTTTGTTGAGATTAATTCGTAATATCGAGCATAAAAGACATGTTACATATATAATGTTGAAATAATTTATTTAAATCGAAATATCGAGCATAAAAGACATGTTACATATATAATGTTGAAATAATTTATTTAAAGTTTAAATTAATAAAGAGTAAATAAATTTATTTATTCCTTCCAAAATTATTTATATGAGTTTTGTCCTCAATATGTTCATTTATGTGCAAGTTAAATGTATCTTTTAGTTGAAACGTATGATACATGTATCCTTTTAATCTATAATTAACTTTTTTTAACAAGATGGTTTTACCTTATAACTTTTTATTTTTTTTCATTTTCTAAGTCCACTAAAAAGGTAAGGCACAAAAAATAAAAAAATAATACAAACTTGAGGGAACCTTCAACCTAACATTGAGTTAATGAAAGTGCAATATGGAAATATTAACCGGTTTAAGAAACTAATAGTTAAAGTGTACAATAAGGAAAATATTAAATCTTGTGTGCTTTTTTCATACTTCTCATTACTATGCATTTAGTCGGCTCTTTATATTCATCTATATCACCCTCCTCGTGTAGGCTCCAAAACCAATATTAGGAAAATCGCATCCTTCTCAATATCTTCATGTATAATAATTATAAATAATAATAGGTAAATTGTTAATTTTGAAAATACGACAAGTGAAGGATAATATATAATGCGTATTTGTATAAATTCTTCTCATAATAATAATTAATGAGAGTATCTTTCGAACACTAATTTGAGAATTTAGACATATCTTAGGATTCGATAAATAGAGATGGGATTGTAGGTTAGAATGTCATTATTGAGACAATGGAAAACATTATCTTGATTAATGTGGATTTGTGATCTTCTTTTTGACTCTAGATTTGGATTATCCTTTTGGGGTTCTCCTTGTCTAATATTGCTTTAACATGATTCAACCAAGTTTCTCAAGAGATTTAATGATGTAACTCGTTCTCATTTCTAATCCACAAGCTTTGAGCCAACATTATTCGTCCACCCACCAACCACCCCCTATGAATATTTAGATACACATTATTTTATTGATGTTCTTTTCTTTGTGATGCATAGTAATATCGTTTGTTGGCCTCAATCTATCATTCTCGTAGTAAGTTAGTATATCTCTAACTTTTAATATAGTTTCAAGTCTCAATGACATTAACCTCCAAAATTTTGCTAAAATGTTACGTGAAACTTACAGAAATACATCTTATTTCATATTATTGGGTACTAGCCCAAGTCGGAAGCAAAATCCTATCTTTATAAAGTTGGATGATACTTGTTATTGGGGGCGAATTATACCACTATAATGAAATATTGAGGATCAATTTAGTCTTTTTTAAAAGTCGAGACCAACTTGCTAATGTAGCAATAGATTGTGGACTTACATTTAATTTTTTAATATTTAATGCAAAGTCCTACTTAAGGCTCAAATAATATTTGCAAATACTTACTTTAAAAAAAAAAAAAAAAGATTTTGGCAATAACGCATGACATCTCTTTTACAACTCTCAAGGAAAAAAATTAAGCTTAAAGTAAAAGTTGTCTTCTACAAATATTTGTTACACGAATAAACTTTCCTTGTCTAGAAATTGTTGTTATTGTTGTTGTTGTTATTTACGCGGGACATTTTAAATATGATAAAAATATATATATTTGTTCTTTTGTAGAAGAGTAAACAAACATCAATTATTCTTCTAGAAATTCAAGGAGGGTGAACTAGCCGTTATAAACTAATCTTGAAATTTTAGGCTTTTTCAAAGAGCTTTCAACACGGATTAATTAATTAATCACCACCTAATCTTGCTTAACTTATAATTATTTAGAGTAGTCTAGTGGCTAATCTATATACAAAAGTGGAATCTAGGGTTTTTGTGGAGCACACTTGATTAATTGGTGGGTCCAATCTGATGTCAGATTTCCTGTGATGAGATTAAAGATAACGATATTAGCAGAGACATGAGTGAGGAGGGTGGGGTCAATATGGCATGTGGGCTGCTACTGTTCTTTGTAATGTTGTACCTTACTAAAATCCCTTTGTAAAAGTGCACGTAAAATCTTAAGATTTACAATTTTGATGCGACCCGCACCCACCCTACGACTACCCCACCACACTTCATACACTTCTTATCCTTCCATTACAATGTGTGGAAGTAGAGAAATAATTCGACTAGCGTTAGGGGTCTACCCTGCTCTACATAAATCATGTTATATTAAGTCGAGTTGTGCGGTGGTATAGCCCGACTCTTTAGAAGTCGTGTATATATATATATATATTTTTTTTTTTTTTCAATTTTTCTTAATGTTATGATCCTATAAGTAGTTAACAATAAGGTTTCAATGATTCAACTATATTTTATGGACATGTCGATTACATATATAATCTCGTACTAGGTTACTTAAAGTGTAGTTCTAACAGCTAGTATTACATTTTAGCAAGATGTGAGCCACTCCGTCTACATGTATTTATGTATCACTCGTATTGATAAAAATCAATTATATGTTTGAGAACAAAAATCCAACACATAACGGACCCCAGCACAAAATAAAAATGTTACAATTCACATGGTTCAACCGACTTTAGGGGAGAGGAAGAGTTAACTCAG
>CAIGRP010001558.1:0-14221 GCA_903798385.1 Fraxinus cuspidata
ACATACCAAAGTTAGTCGAAGACTATGTAACTAGACTTTCCATAAAACGGTTGTAAAGGTAAAGCATTTTAATCTTTGGCAAACAACATTTTGAAGGCTCAAGAATTGGTATTTTCGTACACGACAAAATTTAGAAACAAAAATGCTTGCACAAATTTTAACATATGAAATTTTATTTATTACAAACAAAACAAAAGAAAAAAACCAGAACCAGCTCTGGTCATCCGGACGTCCGAATGGTGAACCGGAGTCCCGTTCACCAGCAACGGTCAAGTTTTTGACCGTTCTGACAGAGTTGTTTCAAAAGGCTAGTTTGGTCGCCCGGTTGTGAACCGGACGTCCGGTTGGACAGAAGTTTAATGTTTTTCAACTGCTATAAATACCCAACTCAACTACCATTTGAAAAACAACCTTTAAGCATTCAATTTGATTTCTATTGAGCTAACATTGATCTCTCATATCATTTATTATCAAATTACTTAGCTCTTAAAAAGATCTTTGATTAAACATAATTCTTGAAAATCATTTTATACATCAAAGATCAAACATACCAAACACTTGAGCCTTATTCATTGTCAATCATTAAAGTGTTTCCATATCTCTCTTTTTGTACTTAACATTATATTTATTATTCACTAAGAAGAGAAGATTACACTTGTAAATTCGTTTTGAAGTATGGGCCATGTTGAGGTCCCGAAAAGCTCGACATTGTATAAGGATCGATGCTCCTTATTTGTAAGTCACCGGAAGCTTTGTAAAGGGTTGGATTGTACCATAAGTCAATCAATATAGTGAAAAGGTCTTGCTCGTGACTGAGAGCTTGGTAACGGGGGACGTAGATCGTGTTTGGGATCGAACCTCCATAATAACATCTTTTGCATCCTCTCTCCATTTTACTTATCGCTTCTATATTAGTGCTTACTATTTGAATTAATCTAATTAGTCTTTACTTACTTGAATTTAGATTAATTCTTTCGAAAAATTTTTAAAAAACCAATTCACCTTCCTCTTGGTTAGCTATTCTTGGGCTTTCAGAATCTATAAAAATGAGCCAAGCAATGAGAAATAAGGAAATAGTCGAAGCGTTGGAGGTTGAAAACCAAAAGATGGTGGTGTTTTGACCAATGCAGAGGTAAGTTCGTAGTATCGGCGGGAGAATGTGGTAGTGAACCATGGAAAAATCAATTTACCACTCAATTATGTCGCCTACAGAAGAAGAGTTAGCAATAGAAGCCATACAAAAAATGGCTGAGAACCTCAAGGCATTAACAGTGGAACATACTACATTAAGAGTGAAAATGTAGAGCCTAGAAGATAAGCATATTAGACAAAGCACAACTTAAAAAATCTCTGAGAAAGCAGGTAATCTACAATTCCCTAACATCATCAATTAAATCTATAGAACTTGGTAATGAAAGTTCAGTAATCGAAGATGAGGTAGTAATGATCCAGGCAGTAATTACGAGAGGATGTTTTCATCTGATGCTCCTGGATAATGTTAGCACAAAAAATGTGCTCTATGATGAAGCATTTGACTGAATGCAAAAATAGAATCCTTAAATCCCTATGTCGAAGCCTCATCGCTTCAAGAAAGAAGGCCCAGTCCTTTACGGACAAGATATTCTATTAGTGAAGTTAGGGAAGGAGCCTGGGCATAGCAAAAGTATATGAATTTTAGCATCGTTAAAAATGAATCCGCATACGACAGAATCCTTGGACAATCTGCTATGAAACAGGTAAACATAATAATTCTTCTCTATCAGTCGTATGTGAGGCATTCTATAAATAAAGACAAAACATCTTTATATTACAATCAAGGAATCTGGCGCATGAATCATGAAAGTAACACAAGAGGAGTCATAAAAGCTCCCAAGAATATAATCTCCATAGTTTAAACAAGTAACCCCGAAATAAACTGGAAATCGATGACTCAATCGATCCTCACATAACTGATTGCATGTTAGTGACGGCTGCGAAGAGTTAGAAAGCTTTCCTGTAAGCTCAGAAGATGCGAGCAAATCTCTAAAATTTAGCAAAGAATTGAGTGAACCTTTAAAAGGCCTACTAAAAACCATCTAGTAAGAACCTAGTAATCGTATCTAGAAACAACGATTAGTTGATATTAGTATTGTCACTGTACAATAAGCAAAGGATTGAGGATTCAGTGGTGTAATGTTGAGAGGTTCATGAGATGCTGGGATTTCTAAAGAGTAGCACCTTATGATATTCATGACCAATTGGATCCTGACTACCAGAGGAGATAATTATGATCGTTACTGTATTCGTATAAAAGAGATGCGGCAAAGCGTTCGAATCATTGTGCAATATTTAATCAAATGCCTAGTGGCATGATCAAAGTCAATGATCGTAAGCTGTGTCCTCCATTTCACTTTCAAGATGCCTTGGTGGTGAAATGGTAGACACGCGAGACTTAAAATCTCGTGCTAAAGAGCATAGAGGCTCAAGTCCTCTTCAAGACATAATATTGAGAATGCTCATTTAATGAACATTTCAATAAGAGAGTTCGGATCGAATCGATATATCAATATCGATTTGACTTGTGGATCCCGATGGTCCGAGGGGACCACCACGACTCCTCTCTTATCGAGAATCCATACATTCCTTATCAGTGTATGGACATCTATCTCTCAAGCNTTCATGGACTTGAATAAAGCTTATCCTAAAGACAGATTCTTACTCTCCAGAATTGACCAACTGGTAGATGCAGCTACCAGATACGAGCTGTTAAGTTTTATGGATACATATTCAAGATATAATCAAATCCCATGCATGGACATGATGGTGAACATATTGCATTTGTAATGGTTTGAGGACTATACTATTATAAAGTAATGTTATTTGGGTTGAAGAATGTGGGATCATGTACCAAATGCTAGTGAACAAAATGTTCACAAAATAATTAAGAAAAACAATGGAAGTATGCATTGTATAACATGCTTGTGAAATGCCTTCGAGTTAAAGGCCATTTAAAACATTCAGAAGAAGCTTTCAACATATTATGGAAGTACATAATGACGCTCAACTCGTTAAAACGTGCCTTTGGGGTTAAATTCAAAAAGTTCCTAGGTTGTATGGATAATCAGCGAGGTATAAAAGCGAACCTTGACAAGTTTAAGGCCTTTCGAAAAGTTATGAAAGGGTCGCAGCCTTGAGTGGGTTTGTATCGCGAGCAATAGATAAATGTTCCATTTTTCCAGGTGTTAAAAGAAGGAAAGAAGTATGAATATGACAGCAAATGAGAGCAAGCATTCCCGGCTTTAAAAAAAGCACTTAGGAAAAGCACTCCTTTTAGCTAAGCCCAAAAATGGGGAAAAGCTATTGCTATATTTAGTGGTTTCTAAAGTGTCGATCAGTTCTATACTAGTAAAAGATGAAGGTCAACGGATAGTTGCCGTTGTAGACAAGATAACTAGATATGGAAAAACTAGCCTTCGCTTTAGTAATGGCATCATGAAAGTTGCAACTCTACTTCTAGAGCCATAATATCAAAGTACTAATTAATTTCACACTCAAGCAAGTACTTCAAAAGCCTAATGCATTCAAAAGGTTAATAAAATGGGTAGTAGAGGACAATTCGAAATAAACTATAAAGGATGATCCGCAATGAAAGCACAAGCGCTGGCATATTTTATTGTTGAACTATAAGATGTTCCCATCCCTAAAGAAGAGTCTGAGGAAATAACATGGAAATTATTTGTAGATAAATTGTTAGGAAATATTGGCTCTGGAATGGACATAATCTTGACGAGTCCAGATGGGCATAAATTGAATTGTTCATTAAAGTTTATGTTTAAAGCAACCAAAAATGTAACTGAATATAAAACATTACTAGCTGGCCTATGGCTAGAAAAAGAAATGAAGGCTCAAAGTATAGAAGAAAGGTGATTCCCAGTTGGTTGTAAATCAAATGAACGGAAAGTTTACAATCAAAGCTAAAACAATGCCTCCTTATCTCCCAGAAGCTATAAAGTTATCCCAATACTAGAGATGAGAACAAACATGCAGACTTTTTATTACAACTAAAAAGTTCAAAGGTTACAAAACTGTTTAAACTAGCCACCGTAGAATTTCTATCGAAACTGTTAATTTGTCCAAAAAGGGCATAAACCACCCTATGGATACAAAATCCATCCTGGGTGCAAGAACTTATATCTTATCTAAAAAGTGAGACACAACCTGAAGATAAAAAAGTAACACAAAAGCTATGAGTAAGAGCCACAAGATATGCACTACTAGATGATATCTTATTTAAGCGAGGGCGCGTGTTCCCTCTGCTCAGGTGCATAAATGAAGACGAGACACCATACATAATGAAAGTGATCCACGATGGTATATGTAGAAACCCCACTAGTAGACACTCTTTAGCGTAGAAGGCCTTGAAACAAGGTTATTATTGGCCTAACATGAGGAAAGATGCGATGAACTTTGTTGAAGATGTGAAAATGTTAAAAATATGCATCTATACCACGACAACCCATATAAGAGCTAGTAACTAGCAGTGGCCTTTCACCCTTCGCCAGCTGGGGCATTGACTTCACTAGACCATTGCCTATAGAAAGATCTAACGCAAAGAAATTGAAATATTGGTAACACTCTAGCGTTTGTAAATTTTGGGGCGTTACAATAGTCATATCCGGGAAATGGTCATTTGTAATTTTGGCATGTTTTTTAATCTTATTTTATCTCAAACACTCCATTTCTTTATAAACTTGTAATAGTTAAACTACACCACATCTTAAGCTCTTCTTTGCACTATAAATATGAGGAGTAAACCTATAGAAAAATCAATTTTTAAATTCTACACAATAATTTGTAATTCGCCATTATTAATATTAATAAATTCTCCTCTTTTGCCCATGGATTTTTTCACGTAAATCTTGTGTTCTTATTTGATTTTTATATTGTCATATTATTTTTCGTTTATTTATTTCCTAACAAGTGATATCAGAACGAGGTTTTTTCAACCCAGTTCTAGGTTTTATTTTTGTGATGGCGAATATAAAGTATAATATTAAGCTACTGAATCGCAATACCAGATTTTTGCTTTGCAAGCAAAGAGGTGAGTAGTACTCGCTTAGATGGATTGACATGATGCATTATTGAGATTTGATAAGATGCCCTCAACTTGGACGCTAGAAAAGAAACAACATAAGGATCAAAAGACCCTATCATAGATACATCTTCATCTTTCAAATAATATTTTTCAGGGCATCTTGACAGAGAAAATCGCTGTTGTATTACAGTTGAAATTGGAGTAGTTATGCATGATGAAAAGTTTAACCAACAAATTATACTAAAAGCAGCGATTGTATTCTCATCGTATAACAGAAGGTACATCACTAAAAGATCACCTTGCTTTTTTTAAGGAAATTGTCACTAATTTGGAAATCTTGGAGGTTAAGTATGATGAAACAGATTTAGGATTGATATTATTGTGTTTGCTGCCCGCTTCATATATATTTTTTAGAAATACAATCTTATACAGTCGTAATACTCTTACAATTGAAAATGTTTATGATATTCTGTTTTCAAAGGAAAAGATGAAGCATCTTGTTGAATCTAGGTTCATGTTAATGGGCTTATTGTAGATGGTAGTTATATTAGGGACAAATCAAGGTCTAATTCCGGTAATAAATCTATAATTATTATAAGAGACGGGAGCACATTAAGATGGATTGTTATATGTTACAAAGCAAGGAAAAATTAGTCGCTGAAAATCAAAAGGAAAAACAATCAAAAACTTTAGGTAAAGCTAGAATTGCGAAAGATAGCTACAATGATGGAGAAGTTTGGTGATTGCGATGACAACTCTTAATCTGACAAGGATTGGATTCTTGATACAGCTTACACTTTTCAGATATATCCTAATCGGATATATATATATATATATATATTGGTTCTACATAATCTTTTAATATTAATCAGGAGAAATTAGGGACTCGGGTGGATTTTGAGTTTCTTTCAATCACTGGAGTTTAGTTTAGAGTCTATATTAAAGAATGCATCTCAATCAAGTTCAAAAGTTATGGGTAATGCCATTTTGTTGCCACCACTAATGGTACCATAGTATTCAATTGCAAGATATAGGCACGGGAGAGATATTAGGCCTCTACAAAGGTACGGTGAAGCTGGTTTAGTTGATTATGCTTTAGATATGGTTGACGGATTAAGTTTAGCAAAGAACATTCTCCAGAAACAGTTAATTGTGTTGATTCTGTTACAAGATTTTTTTGCCCCGTTGGGTAATTATTATTAAGTTGTTTATGATCTTGTTGCTTGTGGGATAATTCGAGTAACTTTGGTGCCCAAAGTAATCAGGTTGAGTAGTGTTTGGATTTTGTTGATTTTTCAGTTATTAAGTTTGCCTTAGATGGCTTTGTGAATTTTTCTGTTGGAGATTTTATGGTGAAGTATTTATTGTTGAAGAGTTAAATTTTATTCCTTGTAGTGGAATTTGTCTCCATGTGGAGAATTTTAAACGTTTGTTCACTGTATTGTAATTCGTATCAATATAGAGTTTGTTATAATTAGGGTGTAATACCAAATTTTATTTGAAATACTATTTAGAAATTCTATTTGAAGTTTAGTTGAGAATTCTAGTTGAAGTCTATTTGGAAATTCAAGTGGGAATTCAATTTGAGAGTTCAATTGGGAATTGTTAATTTGTGTTGTACTTGAAGAATACTTAAAGGAGTTCAATTTGCAAAGGAGAGGAAAAAATCATGTAAGGAAAAGAAATATTGCATCGATGCTTGCCATGCACCATCCATCTTACTTGAGCGCTCAGAACATAAGTTCTGCGCTCGCTGTCTTCAAAGAGGCTGCTCGAGCGATCGTCCAGTGCTCAGCACCCTCCTTATTCAAGGAATGGACAGTTTGCAATTTTGGCAGATTTTTGAATCCTATTTTATCCCAAACACACCATTTTTGTATAGACTTGATATAGTTGAACACCACCACATCTTATGATCTTCTTTACCCCATATATGAGGAGTAAACTTCTAGAAAAATCAATCCTTACATTCTACATAATATCTTCTATTATTGATATTAAGCCCATGTTTTATACATATTCTCACAAAAATTCATTCTTCCAAAACTCATTTTCAACCACACATTCTTTAATAAAATAATATTACACGCAAATCCAAACTTTTCTTTATTTTTTAACCACATATTTTTCATCACATCACATCATAAAATGCATTTTCTTCTCCATAATGTGCATCAAATACCTCCTAATACATTCTCTTTTTCTGTCCGTGAATTTTTTTCCATGTAAATCTTGTATTCTTGTTTTATTTTTATATTGTCATATTATTATTGTTCATTTATTTTCTAATAGTGATGTACCGATAGAGCAAGTCTTCCAATGAAAGCTTTCGATCCTGAGGTTGTTCTTGTTGTTGGAAATCTGATGGTATGTTCTGATACTTTCATTATCGTTCTTATCCTTGATTGTTAGTCAACGAGAAATTTGGATAATTCATCCCTCTTCAATTGTAAGTGTTGAAGTGGTGGTTGTTTCGCTGCATCTAAAAGTTATGTGGGTACTAACTTTTTCAGGCTGAATAACATTCGTGGAGGTTAAATGACAACTTGCAATAGTGTGATTTGCGGTAACCTACGTAAATCGATGTTGGTTGGTGTACCATGTTAACAGACTGGGATAAAGTTACCTAATTTCTTTGTAATCAACTCCATCTGTGCTGCTAGTATGGTCACGACATCAATACTATGCATACTTGTTGATTTCTTTAGTGTGTCCTTGTCGGTCGACTACATAGATTTGTTTTTTGCTATTTTCTCATACAGTTCATGAGCCTTATATAATCTCATCTTCATTATTGAACCACCCCTTGAGGCATCGCCATATTTCAATATTTTGAAAGTAATATATAATAGAAGATGTATGCCTGAGCTTGTTTAGGAATGTCAAGATTAGGAAACTTCCTAAACAAATCCTTGAATGTTGTCCAAGCTTCGGGATAGCTCTCGAGATCCTTCTGCTTAAATGTGTGGACTTCATTCCGAATATGATGGACTCGAGATAGCAAAAAAACTCCTTAGTGAATTTTTCAACCATGTCGTTCCAAGACAAGATTCTCATGGCAAGTAAAGAACGTATATATTCCCTTACGACATCTGTCAAGATATGAAGGCATAACCACATTTGAAACCCATATGCTGACAACCCTTCACAATCGATAACTTCATACAACATCAGAAAGGCATGTATGTGTTCGTGTGGATTTTTCGTAGCTTTCTCAAAAAACCTGATGCTTTAGTAATTCTGAAAGAGGTTGATGACATCTAGTCGAACGTGAAAGTTAGCATGTCCAAATGGAGGATAAATAATTGCAGGTTGTATTGGTGCATGCACTGGATTTACATAATCTCCAACTAATATAGGGCATTCATTGACGATAGCCCTCTATTGAGCTAGCTGGCTACTGCAACTGAAGTAGATCTTGAATCTGATTCTGGCGCTGATTCTGATTTTCGGCCATTTCATTTAACCTCCTTTGTTCTCTTCTATGTTGTCTGAAAGTTCTTTTGATTCGGGATCTAATGGAGCTAGCTAGATCTCATCATAATCTTGCGTAAACTGATGATTGCCTAAAAAGAACAAGACTCAAAAGAATTAGATTGCGTGATTATAGCCTAAGAACAAAGAAAACAATTGAATCTAATATAAACTAATAAACTAGAATTAAATCAATTATTCATCGGCAATGACGCCAAAAAATTGTTTAAGAAAATTCTGCAAGCGAACGAGATCGTTGACAAGTAATACATAGTGAGTACGTGTATCGTCCCACGAGTAATAACATTCAATTATAGTGTACTAGTTCTAATCAAACTGGACTAATGTAACACAAAAGAGTTGTTGTTTTGTAATTATCTTAAATTAAGTTAAGAACACTATAAAAGATTGGGTTTTAATGAATAATGAGATGAATATATTGGATTTTTGAATCCACCTATTGATCACTATTTCCATTTCTCAACTTATGTAAGTAAGTATTATACAAGTATTTGTAACAATCGATAATCCACTAATATCCAATATTTTTTTCAGATATATTAAACATATCTTAGCACGACCCGACCATATTCTTAGTCCGAATTCATATCTAAAGAAAGCATTCAATCACACGATTATCACACACAATTATACATGCCACAAATATTATTCATAAAATATATCGTTCGCATATCAAATAAGCAGTATTCTACTTACTGTGAGTTTTTCAACACTGCAAATAAGCAACTAATTGATATATTATTCATGCATAAATAATCACAAACACAAGAAACAACTAAAATACGATAAGTCTTGAATTAGAAATATAAATCAAACGGTTTCATCATCCATCCAATACATAAAAAGTATTTAGCCTAACATTGTCATAGCAAAATTAAACAAAAAAAAAATATCTATATAAATAGAAACAACATCACCTGAAGTAAAGAAAGTGATGACGAACTTGAAAACTCAAATACTTCACTTTAAACTTCGACCCGTGCTTTGAACTTCAAACTTTCTTGTCAAATCTCGTTTTGCAAGGTCAAACTATGATAAAAACTAAGTAGCTTCAATTCTGAATGGCCTCAAGGCCTTAAAAGTGCAAAAGATTGCATTCAAAATAAGAAAAATGAAATATTTTTTCCCGTTTTAACTCTAGAAGTGTGCTTCTATGGGAAGTTTTTGCTTCTGACATGCTAGCTTGAGGGTCAGGTGCGCCCCTAACTTGTATGCTGGGGTGTGCGTGTGGATGTACAAATTGGTCCTTGAAGTTTCCTTCCCATGCACTTTTTGGTCATTTACGATCATTCTTTCTCCTGATGACTTGTATTTGCATTCAATTAAGTACTAGCACTCTAGAGTGTTCGTTCGTGGGTCCAAGCCAACTTTTGATTATTCATACTTTAGTCCCTGAGCTTTATCTTTCTTGCAATTTAGTCTTTTTTTTCTTCGTTTTTTCTCTAATCCCGCATTTCTTATTGATTGTACCTACTAAGCACAATTCAAATCAAATTAAGTCATTATTCGTTAAAATAATCAACAAATACTCATATTTCAATGTCTAAATAAGTGCATAAAAATAAACTTATCATAGTTAAACCAATTGAATATCTAATCAGGTTGTGAATAAAGAAACGATTAATCTAACTTCTTCCTCAGCCATAGTGATTTGTTGCAAATTTTGTTGCCTTTTATTATGTTCTATGGTTCTTCGTCTGCAAGTATGTTCAATTTCTGTATCGAATGGTTCAAGATTTTTTAGTGTGAACGGGGCATACGCCAAACACCTTTTTTGTATAAAGAAACAAATAAATAAATATCGAACAATAGTTAGAAATCAAATAAAAATAGTTATCTATAATGACACAAATACTTGTTCGTAAAAATCATAAGTGCACGATATTATTAAATAATAAATAAGTAATATACATATGATTAATGTATCATTCCACAAAAACTATTCTATTTAATTATCGGTCAAAATTTGCCTAACCTCTACTTGAATAGAAGCAAAATCAATTTAATGTGGTGATGTTCCTAAAAATCAATTTCTATGTTGTGCTATTTAATGTTGTGTTTACTTGATCTAATTTCACACTTTATATAGTCTTTTTTTACCTTGTAATTCGGTCTTGAAGAATACCCAAAGTGCCCTTACTTAAAAAATAAAAAACCAAATTGTTACACCAGGTCGAACACAGGATCACCTGCCATAGGCATTGGGACGGCAAAGGGATGCAAACAGGCCATTCAGCCCTATGAAAACAAACAGGCCATTCAGCCCCGCCACTGTAACTTTCAGCTTATGTGCGATTTAGTCTCCAATTACAAGTTTTGTAGACGTTTAGTCCCTCAACTCTAGATTTTTGTACACTTTTTGTCACTCTATCTTTAATTCATCAATCTTTGTCCACTTTTCAATTGCTTCAATTGATCCTTCATCTTCCAAACACATTCATTTTGGTCCTTCAACTTCCATATCTTCGATTTTGGGCCTCAAAAGTTTTGAGGGTGGTCAAGTTGATATTTGGTCCCCATAATTTGTGAATTGATTTGATTGGAACTTTTGAAGTTCTAATCAAGCCCCAGCTTCCTGATTGCTTCTCAATTCTACCCACATTGCTCAATTGAGCTTCAATTGATCTCCCCTTTTATCGATTTACCTCCAAGTCAGGATTTTTTTTTACCTATAAACACTAAATATACAAACCCATTTAATCAATAATGCTGAAATTTAAGAGTCGATATAAGTACAGAAAACACACATCGGTAGGCAAAGGTGTAACATGACATCTAGCACCACTAGGCTTGGAAAAAGTGGTAGGAACACTTAGCGAACCCTAATATCGAGGACTAAATTGTCTTACATAAGAAACTTTTTAAGTTCGTGTAAATGTAATCAATCGTCTAGTCATATATCTTCCCATTTTAGTACTACAGATACTAGTGTTCTAGATTTTGAATTATGTTGGAGTAGTCTAGGTATTTTGGCGACAAGGAAGAAAAATATTGATCTATTGATATGACAGAGATCCTATAAACTTCAGTATCTAATTGCTATTAACGATGATACGTTATCTGCTAACATTTTCGGTAGCATCATAGGTTGCTTTTAAAGCATGTGGCAATGATGAGGTTACGTCGAACTATCCACTAAGGTTAGAAGATATATTAAAGATTTTAATGTGTTTCAAGGACTATCATGACGTAGTATAATAATAATAATAATAATAATAATAATAATAATAATAATAATAACAAACAACTCAATGACCAAAGATTTCCATGATTTGGCATCATAATTTGTAAGTGTCATTTTATTTTATTTTTTTTTTACTTTGGTATTTTTTTTTAAAAGAATTGTAAACTTAATAATTTATTCATATACAATTTCAACTCCCTCAAACCAAAAAAAAAAAAAAAATGATTACGAATTTTTGTAACATATTCAATTTTTTATTTTTATATTTGAAATTTATGAAGAATATAAAATAAAAGCTCGTGAGTGGCTCAAGCTCAACTTGGCTACACCCATGCTTAATAGGTCCGAGCCAAATTGACTTGAACCATTGTCACACCTACGAGTTGGTGCAAACGGTATGCATAGATTATTTGTGAACATTTGTAACGCATGTTACAGAAATGGAATGGTTATCATGAACTTTTTGTATTATCTTGATGAAATTGATATTGTAATGAAATCGTCTATTGATGAAGAAATTATTCAAAGTTATTGAATATGCCTATCGATAATTATCATTATCCAACAAAAACTATGTTTTACAAATTATTTCTCTCGAATAGGTCAAGTAAACTTAACTTTAAATAATTCTTTTGCATAAAATAAAAAAAAATGAAATGTGATGTGATGTGATGTATGTATGTATGTATTGCAAAAAAGTTAGGAATGCTGTTGAGATTGGAAAAAAAAAATCAAATGAGTTTAGATGCATTTTGGGAAAGAGCTGAATTGAAAAATAAAAAATTTGTCAAACAATAAGTTATTTATATTTTTATTGAACTCTAAAGGATTTTAAAATAAATTATATGTATTTAACAAGATTGTTACTTTTTAAAACATCAACATAGGTTGGGACTAGGTGCGGCAAAATACTTTGAAAATAATGCAACCCAAAAAGCTGATAGCCCAAGAATAACTAACTAAGAGGGGAGTGAATTGACTTTTAAAACTTTTTCGGAAAACTAACTTAAAATCAAGTATGTGATAACAAGATAGATTAACTCATAAAGTAAACACTAATACGAAAGCAATAAGTAAAAAGGGATAGCGAGTGCAAACGATATAATTATGGAGGTTCGATCCAACGCAATGATCTACGTCCTCCGTTACCAATCTCTATGGCATGAGCAAGGCCAATTTCACCGTGTTGATTGACTTGTTGTGCAATCCAATCCTTTACAAAACTTTCGGTGACTTACAAGCAAGGAGTACCGATCCTTTTATAACGTTTGAGTTTTTCGGGACCTCAACACGACCCACAAGTTTAAGGAGAATTGAGTTTACAAATTGTAACATCTCTCTTCATAAATGATATAATCACGATTAAATATCAAGAGAGAAATATGTTAAAACTTTAGTAGATAGCAATAAGTGAAGCTCAAGTGTTAGGTTTAGAAAAACTTCGATGTGTTGAAAGATTTTCAAGAATTGATTTAATCAAAAGTTTACTTTCGGTGACTTACAAGCAATGAGTACCGATCCTTTTACAACGTTTGAGTTTTTCGGGACCTCAACACGACCCACAAGTTTAAGGAGAATTGAGTTTACGAATTGTAACATCTCTCTTCATAAATGATATAATCACAATTAAATATCAAGAGAGAAATATGTTAAAACTTTAGTAGATAGCAATAAGTGAAGCTCAAGTGTTAGGTTTAGAAAAACTTTGATGTGTTGAAAGATTTTCAAGAATTGATTTAATCAAAAGTTTTTCAAAACAAAATGGTTTCATAATAATAAATAGGATGAGAAATCAATACTATTTTGCTCAAAAGAATCTCACTTTAATTCTCTCTAATTGTTGAAATGAATGATAAATGAGTTGGTATTTATAGGAGTGAGAAATGCCAAATTTTTTGCCTAACCAGACTACCCAACCGGACGTCCGGAACAGTACCAGACGACCCAAAAAATGGCCGTTGAAAATCAGTCAAAACGGTTGAATTTTTTACCGTTGCTGGAGAACCGGACGACCGGTTCGCCATCCGGACATTCGGATGGCCAAAATTATTCTGGTCTAATTTTTTTGTTTTGTTTGGAACTTTGTAATTTTTGCTTCACATATTTACTTGACACTTTAAGGTAAGTAATGCTTAGTATGATCAAAAATTAAGTCATAGTCTTTACCTTAAAAGAAATATTTTTCATGCAAAAACATTTTACGAAGTGAATTTTTCTTGTGCATCAAAATTCTTCACTTGAGCTTTCAATGTGTCTTGCTAAGAATTAAAGTGCTTTATCTTTGCAAATGAGGTAAAACATCAAGTTCCAATATCTTCGATTGATTTGGCACGAGTGCTCGATTTGTTGCTCGATTTGAAATGATGCAAAATTTGTCTCCAATTGTTTTAGCATGAGTGCTCGATTGTGAATGATCGATTTTCATCTTAAGCTTTCTTGATCGACAACTTTTCGTCCAATCGTTTTGT